>OY735257.1:4578895-4796846 GCA_963457715.1 Argyresthia albistria | reverse complement strand
TCGCCGCCGCCGCCGCACCCGCCGCGACTACACCCGCGCCACATGCTGTGATACCGCATACCCTGTACATACAACATATCACACCCACCTGTACATAATTGTGTGGATTTGTATCATAGACTGTGCGATCTGCATCGCCACGAACGTGTATTTGACTGTTGAAGTGAGACTTTTAAAGTGTTGTACAGAACTATGAAATATTACTATAAATATTGTACGTTATTATAGATAGCAATTGCATCCTAATTTTAAGTTGTATAAGTAGAGTCACACTTAGTCGAAATTGAAAAGAGAAAGATTATGTTTATTTATTTTGTACACTTACTATTGAAACAATTTATTGAGGAAAATTGTGAATAGGTAATTCTTTCCTCAGACAGATAATGTATAACTTAGTAGAATCATTTTCATAAATATTGTAGAACTCAAATTCAATCTGATCATCCAATCTGTAGATAGATAGAGGTCTGGAAAACAATTTACCTATATATTCGACTGCAATGATGTAAATGTGATATACAAATTAAATGGAGTCAACAAGGTTAATTCAAAATGCATAATGCCCAAGTACAGACGCTGTTATGCCTTATTTAATACAGACATATCTAACCTACAAATTGTACTTACTGACTGTTTGCTTCAAGGAGTGTAACAACCTACTGATTGTATAAAACATTATAAATAAATTTATATATATTGTACTTTATAAAATTTGTGCGAAGTATAAAATGCCTGAAATTGATTTTATAAAAAATAAATACATTATTTTCAAATGGATGACGTTGTTTCTTTGCTAATCTATATGTATACAGGAAACATGTACATTTGTACAGCATCAGTTTTGAAACTGATAAGTATAAGCTAGAAGAGTAAGAATTACCTATACTAACTAACCTATACAGATAATATCGAGATAGAAACTTTAATGCCAACTCAAACATTAACCGCAAAGAAACGAATCGAAGCTAAAAATTGCCCCGGTGTTATTTGATAATCAACTAACTGAACTGTAACTGTACCTGTCTCACTGATGGGCATAGGCCCTTCACTGTCAATATACTGATGTCCCATCCGTCCCATACGCAATGAACAACAGGATAGGGAAACATAGTCTTGAAAAATAAACCTCTTTCTTACTCTTTAGATCACCTAACGCCGCAGCCAGAAACCAAATCCTAATTAGCGTACAGCAGCGTCTTAAAAAGTTATGATAGGAATACATTTTGCTTAGCGTTCATTTGCAAACTCTAATCATGAATGGATAGAGAACATCAAAGTTGTTTCTTCGCAAGATTTACAAACATATCAAAAGCATTGATAATTAAAATGCGTAGAATACATATTTATAATAATACGGGAGGACATTCTTTATTCTTTAACAAACACTGCTTGCATTAATTTCAATTTCCCACTCCCTGATCCCCTCCAAAGATACACAGTAACGGATATTTTTTAATCACCGCATTCGTTTATAGAGGATACTTACGTCTAATGACTTGTGTGTCGTCGTATGACATTCGCGAAAATACACCCCAGTCCCGAATAGCCTCCAAGGCTTTCCGATCAGCAGAAACTCAACTTTGTGCTGCGGTAACTAAAGTAAATATCGCAACGAGAGTCAATTCATTCTGCGTCGTGAGGGTCTGCAGTGGGAGTAGTTAGTCGTAAAAAGCGGATTGAAACCACAAATAATTGAAGAGGGGAGTCGTGGCTCGGAAGTGAGCTGAAGTGTCGCCACCGCGGGTGGCCGGTAGCGAGGCAACAGCTCGTGCCGTAAAAACCAAACTCATCTTCCACCGCGCAATTACTCTACCGCTCATGGCCTAGGTTAATCTTCGCTTTATTAATGACATGCCGAGGCGGTGGTCTCGCTGATGATCGCCCGGCAGCGGTAGCTATTGTTTCACTTGATGTCTTCATTCCATCTCCTTGTTTTGCTGTCAGTGCAAGTGGGATGAGTACAAATTCGGTATTTGACGACGGATACTGTAAATTGTGTTGGTGGAGTATGACTTACAACCGGTTTCCAAAAGGTAAGTTTGTTGTGACAACTTGTTAATCTCTTGTTAAACTCGTTGAAGCCAATCACGTGCCGCTATTTTAAATTAATCTTCGATTAATCGTGTTACATTTGACCACTCCTTTAGAAACTGGAGGTTATTCTTAGTTGATTTCGAGTTAGGGCCTTTACACCTCGGTGGGAACATTGATGGGCATTATTCACTTTTACTGTGCACTAATCGAATTCAACGGATATGTTTGGTGGCTTAAATTACGTTAAGATTCGGTGACCTCTATAAATCGCATGAGAGTCGTTAGATCCGCTGATCCAGTTAAGGCCCTATCTCCATAAACAGAGATTTATTGAGATCACCCCCTAACTAAATTAATTATAAACTCGTTGAGTGAGATGAGGGCGATGCAAGCTTAGTTTTTGTGCAACAATATTTAAATTTGTTTTGTTACATTAATCAGAGAGACGTAGTGCAATGGTTGCCCAAAAAAATATATTACCAAGACTTGTCATAAACTGTTCACAAGAGATTCGATTGAGAGTTCAAAAGATGCCAAAAGAATTCATTACCAAGCTTTGTCATAAAATATTAACAAGATATCGTTCAGAGTTCAATTGATACGAAAATACATGTTGTGGGCAAGTATGTAGGTAACCTACCTCTACACTTTGACGTACACCGAGTCTTTAGCACTCGTTCATTTATTACGGCCCTTCAAGTAACAGATGCTTCGACAATTCCCTTTTGTAGATAGTTACATATAGCTTACTTTCAGATGCCTTACTTTGTTCTCTACCATTGAAGTGTTCTAAGTGTTCCCTGAGTTGGGAGTAAATGTACCGCGTTACAGTAACAGAATGTTTTACTGCCGCTAAAGTAGACGGGACTTCAAAAAGGAATGTTTTATTATAGAAAGGGTGGTTTAGGTTAGAATATCCGTCATATTTTATGCCACCCAGTCAACTGTTTGAAGGATGTAAATGGTCTTTTAGAAATTGATTGTTTTCAGTTTTAGCGAAGGAGTGACAGACAAACTCGTAAGGATTCTACAATTTCTTTCTTTCAAAGTCATGTTACGTCATACCGATACCGAACGTGGGTCCGGTGGTGATTGGTGGGTGGAACCAAAATAAGCCAATTTATACTCGGACATCCTGTATAAACCACTCTTTTATTTCACTCCACCGAGTCCATGCACAACAACTTTTCGACACGATTCTACAAAATTACCCTGAACATTTGCGACAAGACGGCAGCAGGCAGTAAGCGTACCTACTCTCATTTAAATTACTATGCTTACTAATAGGTTGGTAAACCAGCACAGCAAAGAGTATGAAACACGCAACGCCTATCTCAGGAGCCAGCCGAAGCTAGAAGGCAGGGATGATCGCCAATCTCCGGTATAGGACACCTAGTTAAGAAACATACTTATTTTATTACCGTTTGTAATAACTATGTATGTATATGTACTTTTAACATGACATGTCTTCGGCTTTCCTGTCTATTATAAATAGGGTGTAACAGAAAGGTGTAGGTAACTACTCATTAAAGGCTTTACCATGATCACCATTCCGGACAAATAGGGAACATATTTGATTAGAGAAACTACATTGTTCATTACTGCTGCTGCTACTTATCTATATTAAGCCTTCGACTAATTAGGGCCTCATGATTTAAAAAAATCCATCAGATCGAAATTCGATCGTAATTTATAGTGATGGCATATGACTATTTGACAAGTCCATCTGCTACAAATAATTCCCGTCGACCATAACAAAGAAAGCTCGAAACGATAATTAAACTCGTCAGCAAAAACTCTCGCCGCATGTAAATTAGCCGTCAAACAGCGCCGCCCGCGCACCACCCCCGCGCTTCCCGCAACACCCCCTTCTCTTGCAAACCCCTGACAGTAGTGATGTCTTGTTGTTATTATTAGTATATCGATGTATCAATAGGATTTAAAATAACATAATTTTAAAGCAATTAGGTAGATAACGACCACCTTTATTGATTAATAACTCATATCTGGGGGTATGACTGTCTCTTTCCCTAACATAATACGATTTCAACTCAAAGACTATATATCCAATTGACTGCGCCTGCGGGGGAATGCGGCTCGCCAAGCGTTTGTTGTATACAACGCATACGCAACCTATGTACGATGACGGGCCGCCACACAGTTTCGCAGCGGCTGACCAATCACAGCTCTCTTACCTCGTCCCCCGCCGCCCGTAAATTGGTGAGTTGTGTTTCAAAGGAAAATGTATCTATGCGCTCTCCACTGGATAAGTGCTCTCTGTTTCAACTTCATATGCATTCTCGCTTTTCTCTAATCTATGAATCCAGTTGAATCCAGTCTCCTACATCCACTGTAGAGTATAGGCTTTATCCTCTTCATTACGTTATTTATTGCATTTGGGCCAACAGGATCTAGTTATGCCAAAAAGGTTTAGCGATGTCATCCAACCATCATCGGGCGAGTGGTCTGCCTGTCGGTCTACGTAGGAACTGACATCCCTTGGCGACCTTTCCATCATCGCTTTGGTCCCTCTGCCGTCATCCCTGGATTTGATTTTAATTTACTGGTTTTGATTTTAATACTCGGTTTCTAGAAGCAGACGCTATGACACTTTCTAGCATTTATTTAAATAATCATTTTTTGAACTATCAAATTATCGATAATTTTAATAATTTTAAAGCAAGCTTTCTATCGTTATATCGATATAAAACTATCGAATTACAGACCTCACTACGGTCCATCTTTTGTCGGCTGAAACCAGTGTGTTAGTTAGGATGTTCCAAGAAGTCCGTCTCCACACGTGTTTGTTCCCAAGTCGTCTTGACCTCTGTTTTTGCACAAGCCAATAACTCATAATGAACTTTGAATGTTACCGAATGCGAAATGCGATGTTTATCTTCCGTGGCAATTTTGGCGTGATTTATTCGAGGACGATATCACTTACTCGTAAGCTAGTTCCATCCAACTATGATTTATCGGTCGGCAGGTATTTTTTCATCAGAACAAGAAGTATAAATTGTAAAGACTAATATACCTAAAGTATTATTGACGATTAAGTACGTGAATGTTAAACACCAGTTTATAGAAATACTTGGGCTGCTATAAAAAATAGATTCCCATCCTTACTCTTCCAAATTCTATCTCGTTGAAACATCGATTAACGAAAAACACATTGGGTGATGTTTATAACCGAAGCAAACATTGTTGCAAAGAACAGCGGAAACACAGGCAGTTTGCAACTTTTTAACAAGCTCTTGCGCCGGTCGTTGTAAATCACATGTTTAGGCCCTTCCAGAAGTAATATCGACTTCTTCGAACGCGCATTAATCTGCTATATTTCAATATTTAAGAGGAAAACGTCAAGTTTTTACATCTCTTAATACAATAAAGAACAATTTGCTTTGTTCTGCAATGTTTACTGCCGTTTTTGGCACTGTTGGCAGACTCAATTTTAAAGTGAAGCAAGATTTGACTTACAGTGATGCAAGGTGAATCTTGTTTAGTTTAAAATATATTGTCATTAAAGGAATCCCGTTTGGAAATAAATAAAATGGTATTTAATTGTGTAGTAAAGTCGAAACCGACCAAGTTTTCACTAAAGATGTACTTAGTACTACCTACTTACTACTAATAGTTTTATGTCACTATAAACTTTACTCTCCTAAGCTACTTAACATCTTTATTAACCCGTAACAGAGCTAAAGCTATACGACAGTAAGCCCATTACTCAGAAGGTGTAAAAACAGGACCAACAGAAGTTATAGCGGGTGTCTAACGTTTTTTATGAGGACAGGCGACACGACGACGAACGGTTTGAGCTGTCACCGAGATTCATAAAACAGTAGCTCTTATTACGCTCAACTCAACCCCTGCGCAGTGGCACTCGTGACTTACGGCTTTGAAATCGAACAGTGGATGAGATGGAGACAATACCTGTGTTGTACTGTTGTAATTTAACAACACTGTTGTAATTTTGCAACTTTTCTAAAAACTCCATTATTCAGCTGTTTTTTCTTTTTGATATGGTGCTTAATATTTTGCCAGTCTCTAACCTCGATTCACTATCTTATTACTTAACAGTTTTTCCCATGCACAAATCTTCAATTTAACTTTAAATAAATTATTTATACTATAATGCACAAAAGCAAAATACAGACACTTAATAATGGAAAAACAATTTCCAAAGGTGAGCTTATCTCTGATAAGAGATCCAGTCAAAGGTCTAGGGTGGACGGTAATGTTCAACAAAAGGTAGAGAGTTAGCATGTGCACATTTACATAAATTATAGCAAAGTAGGTTTTAAAACCCCATGTGTATTGATTCTTCCAAACACCATTTTTTTCTGAAACTTCCTGAGTAAGTAAAAGTTACAAGAGGCCAAACGTATTTTTCTGCAACCAGACACTGCGATGAAAAGGTCGAGGTGAATAAATTCCGCTCCACGCATCTCCTGTCCAACTAACGAATCGAAGTGTTAAAATACTCCCAGTAGAGCCGTGACACAGACTGTCAAGTTAATATAGATATTAATTTACTGCCGTCGTCCGTCATACAAACGTGGTGCCTCCATTCGCTGCATCATTTCATCTGACACTCGCGTCTTGCTTGAGATAAATCAACAAGCCACTGTGCTTCAGTAATCACGGAAATGAAAACAACCCTTGCCTCGTTTACGGATAATGATTGCTTATTATAAGACACTTTTCGCTTCGGTGTCATCCGTAATTTGTAATTTCGTAATTTCTTTATTGGAGTAGAACAGCCACACAAATAACTTATAAAGGAAAAAAGCATGTAAATTTTATCACAAGATATTTTAGACATTCGTAAAACCTATTGATACTGTATTAGGGTGCTTGCTTATTGAAGTAAGTTTAATACCGATCGATGTTTCTATACCAGATTCGGATGATAGATATAGGATTGAATAAAGAAGAATCTCTAGGTAATGTGTTTTAGTAAGCGGTGTGTTGCACTGTTTTAAATCCACGAAGATGCCACGATCAACCCGATCACTAAATATACGTAGTCTGGTCATAAGTTCTGTCACATATGGAAAGTTAAATAAATGACACAATGAGTTACGCACTACAACCATTTATATATCAAATGAAAGGGTACAAAATACAAATTTAAATCACACTAAAATTATTCAAAATGTCCTCCTCTGGCTTCGATACAAGCCTTCAATCTACTAGGCCAGTCATCAATCGAAGTACGCAAGACATTCATGTCAATATCGGCGACTGCTTTAATCAGAGATGCTTTAAGTGACTCCAAATTGCGATGGGGTTTAGCGCAGACCTTCTCCTCTAAGTGCTGCCATATTTTATAATCCAAGACTTGAAAGTCTGGACTGGAGGAGGGCCAATCCTCGTGCCTGATAAAGACGATTCCATGGGTCGTGAGCCAGTTTTGGGTACTTTTCGCCTTATGGGCCGGTGCAGAATCCTGCTGGAAAACCCAGTGCCTATTTTTGAACATTGTTTGTGAAAGAGGTTCCACAATGTTTATTAGGACTGTGTTTTGATATACGAGGGCACTGGTTTTCACTCCTTTTTCACAAAAAAACACCTCTGTTGGACCCAAATAGGAGACCCCAAGCCAAACCATGAATGCCGAAGGGTGATGGCCACGCTGAACACGTGGCACACGTTTGCTCGCTTCTTCACTAGACTGTGCATACACTTTATCATTTTGTTTGTTGTAACTCTCCTCAACATTAAAAATTTTTTCGTCCGAAAAAAGTATTTCACGGTATTTTTTACCTGCGTACCGCCTTAACAAAACCCGGCATCTTCCGAGTCTGATTTTCTTCAGCCGTGCGTTAAGAAGATGTGCTGTTCTTTTTCTGTAAGCACGCAGTCCTAGGTCTTCATTCAATACTCTTTTAACAGTGGTTCTGCTTAGTCCCATCTGCAGAGCCAACATTTTTTGCTTGCGGACAGGATTTCGTTGGATTCGCGCCTTCACTGCTTTGATGACCGCTGGAGTCCGAACAGTACGAGGTCGACCGCTTTTTTGCTTATCATCTAAACTTGAATCTTCCCTGAATCGTTTGATAGTACGATAAATGAATCTCAGTGGAATTTTCAAATTTTTCAGCAGTTTAAAAATCACTGTTGGTGCGTGGCCGCAACGATGCAATGCAATTATTGCGACTCTGTCTTCTTTGCGCGTCCACTCCATGTTGGAAAATGAAGAATATTCCAGAAAACCTGTATTTTTATTTTCTTGAAATATTCAAATTTCGAATTCCTATAACTTTTTTTGTGGCCTCTATTCTATATTCGAAATTTTACCCATGTGACAGAACTTATGGCCCGACTATGTACATTCATATTTGATTTCCGTCATTCAGACTAACATCAAACACTAACAAACATAGGTCGCGTGCGCTGGGCTTTACAACAACGCCAATAAAGACGACCGACGACGCGTCGCGACGGGGCGTCAGTTTGCACAGTCGACGGACGGACTTTTAAATTTATAAACATAGTGCGAGAGAACGAAACTCAGTCGTGCTCCCAGAGAGAATGCATTCATCAACTTGCGGGTTCTGACAAAGGTTAACAATATGTATTCACACTGACAAAGGCGTATCAATTTGCTTAACACAGCGACAAAACACTCACGTTACACCTCATTTCATTATGTACAGCATACCTAAACGCACAATTTGTGACATGTTTTAAAATCTAGTGATGAACTAAAAAAAAAAACCGCCCGTTTTTCCAAACCAGGCAGGAGTAAAATAAAACTGAGGTGGTAGTTTATATGAGCGTCTTTTTTACCCCCGACGACAAAAAGAGGAGTGTGTTGTGTTGTGTGTGTGTGTTGTGTTGAAGTGGTCTGTCTGCCTGAGGTATGTCCGTGGCAGTCTAGCGGTCAAACGGACGGATTTTGGGTCGGTTTTCTGTAAATAGTACCTAAGCTTTGTTAATTGAAAAGCAGATAAGATACATGGTAGTTGTAAGTGGACGTATTAATTCTCCTTAATCTCTCATATTCGCCTCGTCTCAACCCGACACGTCTTTTTGTGACGAGATAAAATAATGAGCCCAAATTGCTGCGGGGGCCGCTCTGTCGCGCGCCGACTATCGTCTATCTATTTGGTAAACAATTTGAACTGTGCACAAACAGCTAAATTTGGCTGGAAGATTTAAGTAATAGCGTGTTATCAATTTCAGATCAGCCAGGATTTGTTAGATGAGTTTCCCAAACGCATGTTTTCCTTGCAGCAAATTTTCTTTTCGCATTTTTCCCCGAAAGCGATTGTCCTAGTCGCTTTTTTCCTCTGCAGCTTATTTTCCCAGTCGCGTTGCTCCGTTTGCAGCACCTATTGTTTTTTCGTAATGGTTCACAAACATTTTTAAACGTAGGTCTGCATTCTTTAGATTCTTAAGTCCTTCTAAAGTTTAGAAGGACCAAGATGGGTATTCAATAATAACTTTTTCCCCCATAATCCGTAGTGGTCCTTTAATGTATAATAATCCACACAAAAAAGACGATGCAAATTACCACGTCTATTCAAGTTTAAATGAAAATTCGTCCGTTTTCTCGTCTAGTACGCCCGCACTAGTTAGCCGCAGTCCCATTTGAGTCTCTAAGGCGAATGGAATAAGAACGATGTAAAGACAAAAAATCGACAAATCCGACTGTACTGACTGTAGGGGAGTTTCAATCGACTCGTTTGGGGACTTTTGTGTGGATTAAAATAATCTCTCCCTTCGCGACACTTTATTAGCTAGCTATGGCCTTTGATGTTCAAGTTTGAGCGCCGCTGTGTGATTTTACATACTCGTGTTGTGATAAAACGTGTCAATGGAAAGCAAATTGTTTGATTAGGGTGGCTTCTGATTTCATGGAGCCGTCAAAGTAAAGGAACCATATTGTATTGTACGTGCTATGCCTCTAATTATACAATTTTACAGGGAAGGAGTCTCCTCCTCCTGAGAACTAGCGTGGCCTGGCTGAGGAAATCCAGGATTTGTTGAAGGTTATATACACGTTAAAAATCCGGAAAATCCTCAAAAACCCTTGTTTCACGTTGTGGCATTATTAGCCAATATCTCGCCCGACGTCCACACGTCCACGTTTTTTCATTTTATACAAAGAGATTTCTTTCAAATATGGAAGAAGCGTTGGTCCAAGATAATTTTCTTGAGCACAGCATAGCCTGCATTATCTAGGATCAATACCTACCTAGTTTCATTACTTACTTTTAAAGGATAATTTCAAAATACCCTAAAAGTCAGGTCTCTCAGAAGTTTAAATGAATGAAATTAATGAAATGATAAATTCTCTGTCTTTGAAAAATGGGCTTTCAAAGGGATTTCGCGACGACGACGTTTGATCGCGATTAGCATACCTACCACATGTAGCAATATCTATCTAACTGCCTAAGCTCGGTTGTACACTTTGAATTGGAATGAAGCAAGTGAATACGACATGAATCCTTGAGTGGGTAGATGCAAATTCGGGGCTTTGTCGGCATCGATCGGAACGCAAACGTCTCCAATCATTGGTTGTGGTTGTGAACGCATCGAAAGGAAACGGCCGTCGATTTGAGATACAATGGGTGAAAATGTCATCGGTAAGGCCTCGTGAAAGTAATGTTATGGGAGATGGGCCTGATAAATCCAGAGACGAGAGATTCAGCTCGGTGCGATAGATAACTGAAACTTAACTTAACTTTGACAACTCCACATAAAGTCGAGTTTAGCGTTAACAAGTGGCACTTCATAAGTATTCCAACTAAATCTATGTATGTACCATGTTGGGTAGGAGACGGAGATGATAGGTAAGGGGAAGAATTGCGCCTACAATAAGACTATTCTAGTAGTATAGTACATATTATTATTACACATACATATAAGAACCTATTGCTAAGAAATAGACTACATACACAGTTACATGAATACAGCTTAACAATAAATATCGTATGAATACACTAATACATACCAGTATATATCAAAATTGAAAGTGAAAGATAGTGCTTCTTTAGTCGGTTTTTGAAGATATTTAGTGACGCACTGTCCCTGATGGTGCAGGGAAGCTCATTCCACAGCCGTGTAGCGCGGATTGTAAACCCGCGCTCGTAGGCTGCAGTGGAGCGATGTGGGGCTTTAAGCATAGAAGCCTGTGAGTTCTCCGAGGCCTGCTTGAAGAAAAAAAAAAAATACGCGTGTAGCACCGTACACGTGTTAGAAGTAAAACTTCTGTAGCTAGATCATTAAGTGGTACCTATACTATACACCTATACCTACCTATACTAAAAGAGATTTAAATTTCCAATTTTGAGATCCAATCTCTGCTTCAAGTTACTTTTAAGTTTCAGACGTCCGATTATTTGAAATTATTTTATACTTGTACTTACTTTTAATACGTCATGTCATTTATTTCCCACCATTCCTTATCTACAATTTGTCGCGCTCGTGGTGATATACTTAACTCATTCAATAGTGTCACTACTATTTGCATCTCGCTCAGATTATATACCATCTGACGTCACGTCTTTAAGCCGTCTCGCTCAAATGTATGCATTGCTTTGCTTGTCTCTGTGCCCAGTCCCTTTATTTAATTGATCGAGTACGTATTTTCAACTATTCCAAGTTAATGTGTACCTGCGGGGCTACCATAAGGCTTGCCACTCACCTCAGTCGCGCAGATAAATGACAAAGAAGATGGCTAAATCAATATATGGACGACTGCCCCAGACATGTACAAAGACTTCTCAACAGCCAATAGCATTTAAATATTCATTCATAAATTTAATTTACTGCGTCTGTATTTAGTTTGTAGAACTTGAAGATTTTTTTTATTAAATATAGGTAAATAAGAGTTGTTACTCAATACTCCGTGATTCCAATATGATTCCGTGACCTTTGCCGTCGCTAGAAATAAGCACCATTTTGCAATAACATGCAACATAACGCCATCTAGCCACTCCTCTGGAAACCTCCTGTTTTCAACAGTTTTGCTAGTTGGCAATTATGTTGCATGTTATTTTTAACGATGGCAAAAGTCACTAATCAATGGCGGAATCATAGAGTACGAAGTGACAACTCTTAATTATTTAATCATTTCCTTCAAGTTCTACAAACTAACTAAAGACGCAGTAATTTATGAGAGAATATTTAAATGCTATTAATTGGCTGTTGAGAAGTCTTTGTACATGTCTGGGGCAGTCATTTTGTCAAATTGCCAACTCCTTTCGCGTCTCAATGATGTTTCTCCATAAAATAGCGCGCATTCATTATGATATGACATTAAATTGTGACAAAATGCGTGGCTGGGGTGACTGGCGTGCCTTATGCTACCCCCGCTAACCTATACATACCTACTTTGCTAGGATTTTTTAGGGTTACTTCATCGCGAAGCGATGACGTAACTCTTATTTAATTTTATTCTTGACATTTCCTTAGTCCGCCATACGACATACCTCGATTTTTATATTTTACTTCAACATTATTGACTGGCATGAAGCATTAACTTTAAAATTACAAAAGCTTATTAAAATCAAAATCGTATAATTTCAACAGTTATAACAACAATTCAACTTTAAAATATGTATTACAAAAATTACATACAAACAAATAAGCGAAACAATAAGCCATTAAACTTATGGCTCTGTAAACTGTAGACCTCGCTTTGGCCGTTTACTACAGATAAACACCCTAGAAAGATAACCTACGTCGCAAAGGCGCCCACGCTGCTAATATAGTGTTGTCTTTTTCCAATCGATGCGCGTATCAACTGGTCCTTCAGAGCCAACTCAGTCGTCGGTTAGCGCTGTAGCAGGATGGCTGTTTCTTCGCGGTAAGTACTATAATTTCATAGGTATGACCACTGGATGCCCTCTCGAGGCATATGGTTATAAGACTGAAATTGGTAAAGACTGTCTGTAAACCAGGTTGTTGTAGGTTATTCTATTGTAGTTATATTGTCAACTTATTTGCAAGAGAAAAACATTTTTTTTTGTAATAATTTACGGGACTACCCCCATAAAAAGAAGGATGTTGATTTTATTTTTATTTTTCGTAGAGGTCTAGTGATTTATGTTTCCAAACTCTTAAAATAAAACAAATTCTTAAAGTAACGCATTTTATTTTTAAAACTATCCCGGATTATTAAAATAAGTATATTTGTTCAGGCAAATATGCCAAATACACCATAATTAGACGCATTACAAAATCATGCGCCTCTGAAGCGTATGGTTATCTTTTAGGCAAGTTGTACTATGGTTATCTTTCTAGGGTTAAATAGGTAGGTATAACACGTACTTAGTAGCTAAACTGCTAATTTGTGACTTGAACTGCACTATATAATAAAAAGTGGCTTTAGAACAGTTCTAGGTACCTACTTATTGTTTTCAAGAAGTCTTAATGCAGCCATCCATCACATCGGAATTTGCTTGAAAACTAAATATCACATTTGGATGATTCTAAGTGACTTTATGCGACTACTAGCTGCCCGTTGCGCGACTACGCAGCGCGTTTTAGGTACCTATTCCATAGTTACCGGCCACAAAACGATTCGTTCATCATTTTAGAAATCCATATCGACCCGTATGTGACATTGATGAAACTCTTTTCTTACAAACTGTATGGATCGCATCGCACAGCTGTCAAACATAAGTTCCGGTTCCAACAAAGAGGTTGAACGAAGTAGTTTTTGGTCACGTCACTGGTTTTGTTTGCCAGTGTTTGCCCCAGCCAGCGGCGGCGGCGGCGCCATCTTGGCCATACCGGAAATCAAGAACTCGTGGAAGAATGCTTAAAATAATTTTTATTTGTTAACGTTTCATCAGGTTTTTCTCTCACTAATTAACATTCTTTATTGTACGAATGTATTATTATCTTATCTGATTAGTTAAAAACCGTATTGAAAATAGTTGCGGTTTTAAAAGTCTTCAGCCGACCCTGACGTCACCGATTCCAATTTCCGTTACATTTCTTAGCCACTCGTGATAGCACCCGGCTAGTAGCAAGTGAAAAGCAAATATATGAATAACCCACAGTTGAGAGGTTAAATAAATTTTACCCCCGTGCCCCAAGAAGTTTTACTTCAAAAATTCGAAGCAATCACGCAGGAAGTTAGGGTACCGAGGGTTCCACAAAATATTGTAGAGAAGACATAGGATATGAGAGTCCTGCAAACAATTCTAACAATACCATCTTTCAGATAGGTCAGAGATGTTGCGAGCCTACCTAAAAAGATCGCATTTCAAGTACGCTTCAGTCGCTGAAAGCATTTCACAATTTGCGTTCACGTGACAAATTCCCCAATAATGAATGTCGAACGACCGGCGTGTGTCGCGGCAAAAACGCGACATTCTTCTGGCGCCGAAAACTAATAAATCTTTTAGTGGGCGATGCCGCAGTTCGTCGTGTGTCCTTTAATTAATAATGAGCATGCCTGCCGGTGAACCTCGAAGGAGTTGCCACCTCGGGGAGTGAAGTCTCGTGTCATTTTATACTAGGATAGACATCTTCATGTAACACTTCACCTTCTGTATCCAAGTGTGTTATTAAGACTGTGATAAAGGCAAAGATATTCAGACATAGGTTAGGACTAGGTTCGCGACATCGATATTTATAGACGACATAATGTCAATCGTTATTTCCAATAAGACGTAGTTACAATTTTGTACTATCAAGATTCTACATACATCCTTAGGAAGACCTAGGTATATATGATGAATTTTCACAAATTGTTTGCCGTTTTATCAGCAAGTAGCATTTATGTCACAAATTCAAATCAAACTTCATATTTGTGAGGAAGAATACTTCCAAAAACAATCCGATTTCATGGCCTCAAAAACATACTCGACACGTGAAGGTCTCTCCTTTGAAAAGGTGCAACAAAGTAATCTCTTTGTTCGCTGTACCGATACTATCGAATGTCAAACGCATTCCATGAAAAAGTGTCAAGTTTCATAAAGCACGGTGGGCGGGGGCGGCGCACGCGCAACCGGATACGGAAGTGCGTAATTACAGCGCTATTCTGCAAGAATGTCCACACGACCCCGACAGATGGCGCGCGACACAAACAATTTCGGCATTCTCTACATAGCGCGACTATTTGTGCGGTTTCGCACACGCCCTAAGTTATTTTACACCCATATCCATCGTCGGACGGCCTAATGATTGGACGTCATTACGCAAAATAAAATAACTGCACAATGGTTCCTCAAATACAAATATCTTTATATTGATTGATCGCTTCTACAACCACAATGTAGCAATAAATAATTTAGAATTGGAATTTGATTTTATCCAGCACCAGCATTCAGCACCCACTGTTGGGTCGGCACGCATTCTTCATTATTCCATTTATTGCTTGCAGTCTTGGGTACTGCCACCCGTATGGGAAAAGGCGTGATGCTATGTTATGTTATGTTATGTTATGCAAGCTGGGTCTTTGAAAGCTGAGTCATTTTCACAAAATAAAGAAAAAATCTTTAGAAATGTTAACCGCCAAAGCGCCGTTAGGTGCGAATAAAATAAAATAATTCATCCGTATGTGTTGATAATAAAGCGCTCATTGTTTTATCGGGATAATGGCGAGCATTGTACCGGTCGGTACCGCCCCAGCGTATTCTTGTCGAGGACAATACGAAAATAATAAATAATCAGATTTCATCCTCGCCTGGCCAGCTCTCTTGTGCCTATAAGAATCGGAATAATTAAATTTAATTAATCGAATTATACCGCTTAAAGCAAACCGACACGAGTGCGCGAAAATGTTTGGACACACGTTAATTAAGGACTTTTCTTATTAAGTCGAATGTATTAACTTAATTATTCCACCGATTTGATTGTTCCGTCTAGGTGTGTGGTGTGTGTAATTAAATTTGTTTGAAATTAAGTTGTATGAGAGCGTCAAAGAACAATGATAATTAAATTATATGTTATATAGGTCAAACGGTTTCCCCACATTTTAAAATTAGATAAAAAGTTCTAAGAGGCTAATGTTGATCAAAGAACTTGTGTACCTACTAAATTATAGATTTTATGATCTCGTACGACAGACGAGTGTAAGAACTAATGTTTCTTAAATTGGACAAATTGTATCTGTAACACTGAGTGCATCGACTAGTGCAAAAAATATAGAGTGTATATTTTTAATATTTCCGGATAAGACAAGAGAATTTAAAATGAGCTTGCTACTTTCCCTACGGGGCCCATTCAGTTGTTCTAACCTATATACCTACTACATGGCATATTATCATTTCATTTTGAAAAACACGCCGCAGAACCTATGCATTTGACGCCATCAATTACTTATTTTATTGTATTTCTCGCTGGTGTTTATGATTAAATTCGATGTTCATTATTTCATCTAGCACAAGCTTTACCGCACTTGACTGCGCCAGTATTTTTAACACGAACAATAGAGAGCGCGGATTTTGTTCCCGAATTCATTTGTTTATTTATTTATTTCCCGGGAAACAATGGGGTTCAATTAATTCCCACCATGCGGCTGGAAGTGGCGACGCCCTCTTCGAATTCAATGCGGTATGAAATAAAAACTTTTACGCTATTTTATTTTAGTGAAAACTGGAGAGAGTACCTACTGAAGTGAACCTTTTGAGTTTGTGAATAGTAGCGCCATCTAGTAGGGAGTAGCTACACTACTGGCCAAATGTAGAGTCCGGAAAAGGCTCACTGTTAAAAATAAGTATTTAGGTATTTGTATATGTACTTTTCTCTCTTTGATATGATTTATTTTATTGCCGGGTGTTTAGATAAGTGGTAGAGTTTTTTCTTACAGGTCAATTATTATTTGAAATCGCAAATTATTTTCCGACGCGTTCCCAAAAAAGTTTCTAAAACAAGTTAAAACCTTTAAAGATGTTCACAAAAAACTTGCGGTAACAAGCTATCAATTTCACGGCAGTTAATACGGCGACAGCAACCAAAACTTTCTTTCCTTCCCCAAACTCTTTGTATAGAACATCCTTGCGTAATTAGCTTTTTAAAAAATAAACCCGCGCTCTACAATGGCCAGTAGTCGAAAGAGGTTGAGGTTGAATGGCGTAGGAAGCAATTAGTGTGGTGGAGGCAGCAGATGGCACATGGGGTGCTTTGTGCTGTGGGGAGTAACCACAAGATCTGCTGCAGACGACAAACTGTCGAAATGGGCATTGATGGCTTTGAATGGTCTTATGAGTTACAGTCCTAACGTAAGGTACCCCATTTTAGGATTACTGTTAATGAGAGAAAGCAAAGTTGGGATAATGAAGGGATTTGAAAGAGGGTTATGCCTAGTAGTAGGAAAATACGAGTGAATTTCATAAAGATTTCGGTTCTCGATGTTACCTAAGAGGTTTCCGTTATTTTTGTTTTAAAAAAAATGTTTTTTTTTTCGTAGAATGATTATTAATACAAGGTCCTTTTGATGTAAGTAGGTAGGTGTACGACCCAAATTCTCAGAAGCATCGAGAGGGGTATTACTGCATATTACCATCCACGCATTTACCATCATCGCATTTCTTTTATAAAAGTATTTGCCAAATTTCGCCACAAAATTAAGTCATCATTGTGTTTAGGGTTAGTTTATTACGTTGTCCTAAACCGCAAAACATAAACGTGGCTTAAATATTTGGCAAAATTGCAAGTTTCATCCGCTTTTAGTTTGGTATATTTATTTGGTCGTATTGTTTTACCGCGGTTCATACAATACAACATAAACAACCGCACGCCTTTGTCCCTAGTTCCCAACGTAGTATACAAGATGTAAATGAATTATCAGACATCATTCTGAGCAACTTTCATTATGAAACCGATTTGATCAGAGCAACTTTTTTTTTCACTTCCCAGTACATTTTGGCCTGAGTGGATCAGCTCTGATTTGTATGGAGAAGTGAAAAATAAAGTTGCTCTGATCATATCGGTTTCATTATAAAAGTTGCTCAGAATGATGTCCCTAACAAAGTAGTTTCTCATTTTGCGTTAATTCATTTACACCTTGTATAGATAGCATGCTTTGTTGTTGGTAAGCGCGAATCTCTTAAACGGCTAAACCAAAATGAACGAACTTTGAAGTCGCAAAAAGGTTTACAATACAACATAACATAGCTTCCCATACGGGGCGGCAGAGGCACAGTTGTGCCCACTTTTAGACAGTGATTCAATACTCCATTTTGCATGACAGGGGGCAAGCCCCTCGCCGCAGCTATGGAGTAATTTTATTGAATATGTAAAGTAAGGAATAGAGTCCACAGGGAATGGAGTGCCATTGTTGCGCAACTCTTTGTGAAATGAACAAAACAGAACAAATATCGACTCATACCAACATCACCCGCCCATTTTGGATTTGAAGGTAAACAGAAGGTTTTTGCATCGAAATACTAAATAAGCTATTAGTAGATGTAAACGCCACGTTTCATATGGTGTGTCTGAGAAGAGAACATGTACAGCTCATGCACATCGCTCAATCAATACCCTTTGTGAAAGCACCCTCGATATTATCAACTTTTTACAAAACTAAAATAAAAGAATTAAACTTTGTCATACCAATAAAACTCTATTACTTAGTAGAATCAGGCGTTACATCTAGCTAATAACACCTACAAACCTAAGTTCCAATCAAACCCAACAACTAAGTAGACGAAAGTTTTTATAGAACATTCACTTACGCGCAACAAGTTTAATTCCTACAAATAACAATCAACAATAGTTCAATACATCGCGATAATGTGACAAAATGCCGAAAATTACCCTCATTCATTGATGGGAACACAGAACTTTGCTTTGTATCGATTTAGAGGCAAAGGCAGCTGGTGACAAAGTTGAGCCGCTGCTCTTTCGATTCTATATGCCTTTTTGACTTTGATTTATGCGTTTTTTATGCCCTATTCACCCGTCACGGTTATTTCACGAGAGCAAAGTCAACTTTAATGTCCACTGACATATTTTAAACCTTGTAGGTGATGCTATTAAGTTTAAATTGCTTGGGGTTTATTTGAAATATGGTTCCGCCGATTATGACAGAGTATGAAATGCATCACAGTGTGTCTGCTGGGTATCGCTACATCATCGACTAATGGTAGGGGTTGAAGTGAGGGTTTGTATTTAGTTTTCACAGTAATTTGCTTTTGTTAAGGAACAATAAGTTTATTGTGCTGGTCGATATTAAAGCAAATAAGGTTGGAGTTCGAAGGGAGTGCCGGGGACACGGTACACACCCTCCTTAGCAAATATGTCACTATTAAATTATATAACGTAGATATGTAATTTTGAGCGTAGGCTCAGCAGATAGACTCAGACGACATTGACAACTTCATACAAAGTAGATATGGATTGGCTTTATGACTAACCGAAAAAGCCTTTGTAGGCCGGGTTTAACAAACAACTCGGTTAACACATTGAATGCCAACTACGCAATACGCGTAGTAGACCGCTTATAAGTATGGCTGGCACTCGATGTGTTAACGGACACTCAAAGTCAATGTCACATTCTCTCAATGGGAAATGGCAGCGCTAGTTTGACATTTAATTAGAGTATAGCATAGTAGTGGAGTATGGCTCAAGCTTACTCTTAGTATTTAGGTAAAGGCACGGAACACAATGTTTTCCGTGGGTAAAGGAATTATTTATTATTTAACAAACAGTCTTTCTCGGCCAAGGTAGATAAGTAGAAAGATACATAAATATTCTGTGTCAAATAAACTAGTGTTTGTATGTCTTTTGCGGAGGATATCATATTTGACGGCTCTACCTCTGATCCCATTACAACAATAACCAAAGCAAACATTTCGCCTGTAAAATATTGACTATAGAACCCTAACACACAAAGGGACGCCGAATTCCATAACCTTTTGGTGAAAAGATTGAAAATACACAATCATGTAAGCGATGAGCCTTTCAATCGACATAATAAAACAGATTTGCGACACTCAGATAGAAGCGAAAATGATGGTCGACAAGCGGCCAGAGTCGTATGGATTCCTTAGTCATTGTTAGGGTTCATTCACAATGCTAGGGCCCGGGTTCGGTAGCCCACAATGCGGCAGTCGGCATAGAGAGCAATTTGTCAGAATCGACAAAGCGACTCGACATATTGACCATTATTTATGGCAGTTGTAAAACTCATCGGTTTTATTGCGGGAACGATCGAGCAGCGTGTACTACAAACATCGGTTCGAGGTTGGAGGGAGATATACTTAGTTGTTGGGTGTTGTGGCGGTGAACCCGATTGGAGATTGTTTACATAGCAAGTATGCCCAAAGCGTATGGAGTGATTCATAATTTCTTTATTGCACACAATTTAATTGCAATGACAAAAAGTAAATAAAAACAGTGTACAAAGGCGAGCTTATCTCTAAAAAGCGATCTCTTCCAGCAAACCAAGTGCAAACCAAGCAAACCGAGAGTGCATCATGATCAGCATTTTGTTTTATTTTAGATATTGGATGGGATGGGACACATCAACAAGCCCCGACACCCCGCCATCAACCTGCACTGAGCCAGCGGGGTGGAGTATGGCTCAATCCTACTCGTATCCCAGTAAAGGCCCGTGTTCCTCGGTGGGGACATTAATGGGCTATACATATTGCTATTATTTCAGATAGATACTTACGGTTTTTTTGTAATCCACTTAAATCTGCCGAGAAATATTGGAAATGAAAAAAGAAGATTGCCAAAACAAACATTGAATACAAGAAAACTTTCACCTAGTATTTACAACAAGAATGTGTTCTTTACCCGGGTATCGTAAGCAACAATCGGCAAGGCGGAGACTGCCCGCCCCCTGCCGCATGCGCGGCCGCGGACGCGGGGCCACGTGCCAGACATCTTGCGTATACGCATGACATCGCCTTAATGTGGTATAGTCCAGTCTGTGAGGATTTCGTTGTATGGAGAATTTCGAATAATTTCTCGGCGTTTGAAAGGCACGCTTCTGGACATGACCACCCTCACGCTGGTTGTCTGCCTGCGATTGGGGGTAAACACAAATGAGGGTACTAAATCGCTGCCGCTGCGGCGCCAGGGTGTACCAACAAGGATACCACGGCCTGTCCTGCATCTACAGCACCGGCCGCTTTTCCAGACATGCTGCCCTGAATGATGTCATCCGTCGGGCCCTTTCTAGCGCGGGCGTACACTTCCATCTATCCTGGAACCGCCAGGTATAACCCGCGACGACGGTAAGAGGCCCGACGGAATGACACTCATTCCGTGGCAGCATGGGAAGTCGCTGGTGTGAGATGCAACATGTGTTGACACACTGGCACCATCCCATTTACCAGCGACTTCTTCTAGTGCCGATCCTTCTGCGGACTCTGCGGAGGGTCTCAAACGGCTCAAATATGCCGCCCTTGGGGAGGACTACATATTTGTGCCGTTTGGCGTGGAGACCCTCGGGCCGTGGGGGCCTGACGCTCGGCGAGTCTTTAAGGAGATTGCAAAGAGACCCGTCGAAGCGTCAGGTGATTCTAGAGCTGGCACCTACATCGCCCAGCGCATTAGCCTGGCGATACAGCGAGAGAATGGTGCCAGCATGTTGGGCACCCTGCCACTCGACGGCGGCGGTGACCTCAGGGATATTATTTATTTAATTTATTTTTTTTAGTCGTAAGTTAGGTTAAGTTGTACATATGTTATATTTAACTAAGATTATAGATGTAAAATAATCCAGGCATTTTTTTTACGAGAAGTTAGGTTAGATGGTTAGATGTCCACAGCTTCCAACGATCTTTTGGATTGCGGAACTAACGCTTTTTAGGGTTTCGTATCTCAGAAGAAATCCTTAAGAGACCGGCGACCGCGTGAATTTCCCATACAAACGTAATACAATTATGATTTGAATTTGAGAACTAGTTCAAAGCATTTAGACTGTTAATCGGATTAATACAGTGTTTACGCAGGTTCCTGGTCGTATACCAAGGTTCTTATTCAAATTACTTAAAAATATTTTTAAATTGGTTGAAGAGGAACCCTGGTATACAGACCAGGAACCTGCTTAAACAGTGTATAAATCCGATTAACAGTCTAAATGCTTTGAACTAGTTCTCAAATTCAAATCATTTTTGTATTACGTTTGTATGGGAAATTCACGCGGTCGCCGGTCTCTTAAAGGATCACTCGTGCGTCTGTCTGTCAGTCCGGCCGTCAGTCACAGGTAAGTTACTCCGAACATATTTGGACCGATGAAGATGAAAATTGGTAGACATATATCTGTGACCCAAAGACAGAGGGGCAATGTAAATATATAAATATGGAATATGGGGCCACTTTTAGGGGGCCAAATGAGAAAAATACTGTTTTGTGTAATATTAAGTAATATGACATCTTATCTTATCTTAACATGGCCAGTAGCTCGCCAGTAAAGAGCCTTTATAATTTGATGCTATGTTATTCCTAGTGATACGGCTCATTAGCTTACCTAATAAACTATGGATTTGTAAACATGAATTGCCCTCAACTCCAGTGTACCGGCTCTGATAATTACTTATTATTTACCTTACTATCTTTAGTAAGAATCGCCTGGGCGTGGAGGCCCGCCCGCCTTCTCGCCACCGCTATGCGTACGCGCATGTGAATGTGAGAACGCACGTGCTAATTCACTTAAGGCATCTAAATAATACGTGATAATGAGCTTTAGTTGGCAGCTGCTCAAATATACTAAATTGCCTGTAGAAAGTACCTACTTGGTTCTAGAATTTCTTGTTTTTGTCTACACTGGGACGGGATATAAGATAGATAATATTTCTACTTAAGGGCGGGCCCTAGGCAATCATAACTAAAGAATTTCATCCTTAACTAATTTTTAGAGGAAATTAAATAAAAAAAGGTTAAAGCCAAGCTAATCAAGTCTAACTAAGGAACACACTGTGGCATTTTTATAATGATTAGATATAAATAACAAGAACACAAATTCAGATGGGGTGCAAAATTGTAAAATAAAACTTTGTCACAGACATATTTTCTGGCAACTTCAGGAGACTTTCCTATCGAGCAAAATTAATAAAATTAAGTTTATGGAAAAGCAAAGTCACGCTGACACTCGTGATAAACAAGCTACTGAAAAAACGTACAGCAATAATACTCATCATTCCGAGCGATTTGTGTTTTGTTAAAGGCTTTTTTGCCTAGGGCGCCATCTTACTCTTAGAAGCACGCCGGTCGAACAACCGAACAATGGAGAACGATAGATACATAAATAAGATGTGTCGACGAACGGGATAAAGTACTAGCATAATTTTGTAACGTATCAAAAATTAATGGGTTTTAGTTTAAGGCAAGGCAGGGCATGCATGAATGTGACTAGATTTGAAGTAGGCATACCATAGAAGTAGATGGAGGAATATCACAGGCCCTACTGAATATGATAGGTTGATGGAGTGAACAACCATATTATGAGTGCATGGGTCGATTTCAGGTCAATTAATCTCATTCTTGTGACGTAAAAATTCGTGAAATCAACCCTCGTAGAAGATTCGTAACGCTTGCAACGCTATTTGCAGCGTGCCGTAACAACGTTCGTAGCAGATTCGGAACGCTTGCAACGCTATTTGCAGCGTGCCGTAACAACGTTCGTAGCAGATTCGGAACGCTTGCAACGCTATTTGCAGCGTGCCGTAACAACGTTCGTAGCAGATTCGGAACGCTTGCAACGCTATTTGCAGCGTGCCGTAACAACGTTCGTAGCAGATTCGGAACGCTTGCAACGCTATTTGCAGCGTGCCGTAACAACGTTCGTAGCAGATTCGGAACGCTTGCAACGCTATTTGCAGCGTGCGTCACCGCATTTCACGTCACACGAATGACTGTGACACAAAAATCATGAACTCGACCCGCCTATATTATGTAAAATCGTGCAGAAGCAATCAACAGCAACTTATTGACTCAAAAGCAATACGCTGAACCTAGTATTTGTATTTTGCAAGAAACTTTATCAACTGGAAAATAAGCTGAATTGCATTCAGTGAATAACCGTCGATTGAATGCCGTTTGTGGCCCATGGCAACGGCAACCTAGCAACAAAGTAACAATCTATCAATTACAACCCAACGAAACTATAAAAAAACTCGTCTTCTCATATCGGGCCTTGAGCCAATTACAACATGCATAAAGCTAATTTTGAAATTCCAGGTATTGTAGCATTTAAAGATTATTATGACGATTGCATGTCATACATAAGGGTTCCGCATCGCTACACCACGGAGTAGAATGGTGGTTCCGCAGCCGCGTCTGATGAACGCAATATAGCTAAGTAGCATTAGTGGGCGGAGCCACCTTGTGGTTGGCTAATTTCGCCATTTGTAAAAGAAACAACATGTTTTTTTGAGTTGAATTGAGGGTGGGTTTAATTGTTTGATGTGATTGCTGTCGAATGTCGATAAAATAACCGTGAGCCTAATCAGAACTTTGAATCATCTTGGTCGATATTAAAATAAGTGGCTTCCAAATAATTATCATACGCTCATTTAATATCTTAATACAAATTAAAATACATATATTTATTTAGTTAGTTATACTAGAGCAGCAAAATATTAAGTCAGCATTAAAAGATAAATAAATAACGTAGCTGGAAAAGTATACCCAGTAGCTTGCGGTATTCGAAGAACGATGAATGACGGGGGTTGGGAGGGCAAAGCAAGGTCGAATTATTTTTTCATCTGTTGGATAGACGTGGGCGAAGCCGCGGTCAAAAGCTAGTTAGTTATATGTTTGCAAATAAAGACCGATCAATCGCCCTAACTTATAAATTTGGTCACCATAGCTAAAATCCCGGTTGTTTGGATAGTTTAAAAACATTATGGATAACATAAACTGCCTTTTACGCTCATTTAAATATGGACACTTTGAAAAATCTTACATGTTGGTCGCCATGCATAACAATCTACCTATGTGGATAGTAAATAGCATGGTACCTACCCAAACTGCCTTTTTTCGCTCATCTCAGTATATTCACCACATGTTTTAATTTAACTTGCGAGTTTAATTTACGCCATAGGACCGAGTCTGATGAAAACAAATGTAGAGTAACATTTGTAGGCGGGGTCATATTTTTTGCCACTTCATAAAGGAACAAATGGCGCGTTGTATTGACACCCACGGACAACGACGAGGGAATAAGAGGGAAATACTTAATCAAATGGAAATTACATTCGGCACGCTATTGCGCTGGGAATAATTTGCTGGTATTTTTGCTGCTACCAAATAAGGACACACTCTTGACTGGTTTGTTTCAAAAATATACTATTTTGATGTGCCATACAATATGACGTCATTGTTTATGGATAGGTAGAAACATAATTATGTACAGTCACCTAGTCACTAGGCTAAAGTAACCTAACCTAATTCCTTCTTAATTCCTCAGATAGCGTTTATCTGTCTGCTTTTGACATTTCACACGTATAATATGAAGTGTCAAATGAAGTTACCAATCTGACTCGGCCTTAACTGTATATCGCCATCTGTTTAGTCCATGGAGAACTAAACACGTAATGTGGCGCCGTCTACTCGTGGATAGCGGAACTAAATTCAGTAGGTGGTTAGGTAAGATTCTCTGCATGAAAAAACTCGTAGTTTTTGGATGTGCATTTTATGTCTTCCTATTTTATTTATCTATATCTCATTTGAGGCCATGAGAGCCAGAGCGAAAATTATTATTTTTTCCTTAGTACTGTAAACTTTGGTTTTTGGAGTAAGGCCGCTCTCGCTCTCATGGCTTAGGCTCATTTTATCAACGACTGTGAACGTAAGTACCTTACTTGATGTTGCTACGTAGTCTACGTACCTTCTCTTCACAAACGTATTTTGAGAATTTTGTTCCAATTTCAAAGTGCAAGAAATCCAGCCGTACGGCCAGCCATAATTTAACAACCAATAAAATGTAGAGCAAGGTGTTTCAATTAAAACTACAAAGGATGGTCATTTAATTTCAAGCAATTGTCTCAATAATGATACAATCATTGTCATATTCGTCAATTTAGAGCAATAAAATAATGTTTTACATCACATTTACGTGGACGCGGTCGCTGCAACGTATAATTATGAGAAAAAGGGTCCACATAGTTCGGTTCCATGGGACCTATTACCTTTCAAAAGCTACTTTATTAATATGACGATTGTAATTACGTAAAATTGACATCGTAATGAAACCTTAGTTAGATAACGTAATTTAACTGCGATGATAAAATGAGTCGCTTTGGCAGATGACAGATTATTAAATTACTAGGTTCCTACCAAACATTTTAACTTTAATATTTTTAAATAATAAAAAAGTTACATCTGAGAATAAGAGGTTTTTTTAAGATAGCCTCATCTGCTAATTTAGTATGCAATTCTGCAACACAATAAATCACAAACAGCATAACTTTAAGGCAGTGTGTTCCACTGTCTGAAAACTTAACAATTTCAGAAGGACCAAACACCTACTTAACACACCCCACAGTTGA
The DNA here is from genome assembly GCA_963457715.1 of Argyresthia albistria. Classification (NCBI taxonomy): domain Eukaryota; kingdom Metazoa; phylum Arthropoda; class Insecta; order Lepidoptera; family Argyresthiidae; genus Argyresthia; species Argyresthia albistria. The sequence continues at coordinate 4,770,396 of OY735257.1, read as the reverse complement.
AACCAACAGAAAATTGCCGTGTTCCAATCCAACATTTTCCGCGTCCCAAGTAGTTCGCTTGTCATTTTCCGCTCAAAGTGATGGGTTCAGTCAATTGAAATACACTTTGAGTCCCACGGAAAATACTGTAACTGTAAACAGGTACTCTATAATCTCACAGTCTAGCATTAAGCATGGAGCCACCAAGCAGGACAATAAAAGAACTGCAATTGCCACATAGTAGGAAATCAAAGCGATTGTAGGGAATTACGCATTTAAACAGCGTGTATTGCATCGGTAAATTGTGTGATGCATTTTGCATGCAGTGACAATACCTTAGTGTGGGATTGCTTTGTCTGTGATGCCTGCACGTATAAGCCTTGCAAAGGTCCCGCTAAACAACACTCGAGTTACTCAACTGATATTCTTTCTTTGTTAAGTACATTACGGGGTAAATAATAGACTAACATTGGTTCAGATATTAAAAATAGTAAACAAAGACGAGCTTATCTTTAAAGAGAGTAGTAACTTAATTTAATCTACTTACATGGTTGTAAATAGTCCAAGTGACTTCGTCTCTTTGCTTCCCAGAGATTGGACAAAAGCAGGTAAACGATGGTTACGATATCAACAGACGGAGATATCACCATCATGATGCTCAACCCATCGATCCACGCTGGTTTTATCTAAACCTCTTCTCTATAGCGAGATTTCATCGACCTAGAAACTGTAGAAGGTATACTCCGACCTAAAAAGAAACTTCGATCCACAAATAACACCATTAAAATGGTTGTCAGGTGCGCCAGCGCATGACGCCGCCAGGTCCGAATCGAATCACCGCGCCCGCGCCGCTCCCGCTCCGCTCCCCGCCCCGCCCCGCTCCACGGGACTCTCCCCGTTCGGGAACACTGTTATCAAGGAGGCCGCGGGGCGCGATTATGTCCCTTATCCGACTCACTTTGGGATTTAAGGTCCAGTTGGGAAATCAATGAGCAGCTTTCCAACACCATCCAATTTTCTTTTTCATGTGAACAAACTATCTACTATGGTTGTGGGCACAAAAATGGTTATGACTAATATCGAAATTTTATTATTTAGCGTTTTTAGGGTTCCGTACCCGAAGGGTGCCAAACGGGACCCTATTACTAGGACTTCGCTGTCCGTCCGTCCGTACGTCCGTCTGTCTGTCACCAGGCTGTATCTCATGAACCGTGGTAGCTAGACAGTTGAAATATTCACAGATGTGTCAAAGCCAGATTCACCACCCCGCCATGTGTAATATTACAGGAACTATTTCGAGCTACTTTTGACACCTCAATAACTCATTAATATTACGTTAATTACGTTAATATTAAGTTACAATGGAAGGTACCTATCTTGCTTGCCCTTAACCCACCTCGACGAGTGTCCCGGATATCAGCAGACCATTGCTAATGCGAGATGGCTAGCCGACAGCCATCGGCCGCGATCGTCGCCGATGCCTTTACTTACAACAAATCGTACTGTAATCGGTGAAACGTTGCGTTTAAGCCCAACTTGTAATGTTTAGGCACAAATTCAAAACAAATCAAATCATTTATTTGTGAAACATAGGTGTAGGTTATGTACATTCAAGTGTTATACAATATTACGTATCTCTATGTTTAACCATCGGGCATACAAATATGTCATGTAAATTGTACATGTCAATAGTTTTAACTGAAAAAAAAAATCACTTGGAGTTATCAGTCAAATCACCTTAAACTTACAAGTTATTATCATCTCTCTCATATATCAATTCTCTGCATGAATGGAATTTGAGGGTTGTTTTTTTACCTGTATTCTTCAAGTTAGTTAAAACTTTGTTCAAGATTAGTTAGAACACTAGTGTTTTAGTAAGCGAAGCATTACATGGGTAATAAGTTGTCTACATTAATGACCAAAATTAAAACATAAAGTTTGCGCGCCCGTTGAAATCTTTTGTATGAGATATTAACAACCGTTAAAAAGTAAACCGCGTCCCAAGTAGTTCGCTTGTCATTTTCCGCTCAAAGTGATGGGTTCAGTCAATTGAAATACACTTTGAGTCCCACGGAAAATACTGTAACTGTAAACAGGTACTCTATAATCTCACAGTCTAGCATTAAGCATGGAGCCACCAAGCAGGACAATAAAAGAACTGCAATTGCCACATAGTAGGAAATCAAAGCGATTGTAGGGAATTACGCATTTAAACAGCGTGTATTGCATCGGTAAATTGTGTGATGCATTTTGCATGCAGTGACAATACCTTAGTGTGGGATTGCTTTGTCTGTGATGCCTGCACGTATAAGCCTTGCAAAGGTCCCGCTAAACAACACTCGAGTTACTCAACTGATATTCTTTCTTTGTTAAGTACATTACGGGGTAAATAATAGACTAACATTGGTTCAGATATTAAAAATAGTAAACAAAGACGAGCTTATCTTTAAAGAGAGTAGTAACTTAATTTAATCTACTTACATGGTTGTAAATAGTCCAAGTGACTTCGTCTCTTTGCTTCCCAGAGATTGGACAAAAGCAGGTAAACGATGGTTACGATATCAACAGACGGAGATATCACCATCATGATGCTCAACCCATCGATCCACGCTGGTTTTATCTAAACCTCTTCTCTATAGCGAGATTTCATCGACCTAGAAACTGTAGAAGGTATACTCCGACCTAAAAAGAAACTTCGATCCACAAATAACACCATTAAAATGGTTGTCAGGTGCGCCAGCGCATGACGCCGCCAGGTCCGAATCGAATCACCGCGCCCGCGCCGCTCCCGCTCCGCTCCCCGCCCCGCCCCGCTCCACGGGACTCTCCCCGTTCGGGAACACTGTTATCAAGGAGGCCGCGGGGCGCGATTATGTCCCTTATCCGACTCACTTTGGGATTTAAGGTCCAGTTGGGAAATCAATGAGCAGCTTTCCAACACCATCCAATTTTCTTTTTCATGTGAACAAACTATCTACTATGGTTGTGGGCACAAAAATGGTTATGACTAATATCGAAATTTTATTATTTAGCGTTTTTAGGGTTCCGTACCCGAAGGGTGCCAAACGGGACCCTATTACTAGGACTTCGCTGTCCGTCCGTCCGTACGTCCGTCTGTCTGTCACCAGGCTGTATCTCATGAACCGTGGTAGCTAGACAGTTGAAATATTCACAGATGTGTCAAAGCCAGATTCACCACCCCGCCATGTGTAATATTACAGGAACTATTTCGAGCTACTTTTGACACCTCAATAACTCATTAATATTACGTTAATTACGTTAATATTAAGTTACAATGGAAGGTACCTATCTTGCTTGCCCTTAACCCACCTCGACGAGTGTCCCGGATATCAGCAGACCATTGCTAATGCGAGATGGCTAGCCGACAGCCATCGGCCGCGATCGTCGCCGATGCCTTTACTTACAACAAATCGTACTGTAATCGGTGAAACGTTGCGTTTAAGCCCAACTTGTAATGTTTAGGCACAAATTCAAAACAAATCAAATCATTTATTTGTGAAACATAGGTGTAGGTTATGTACATTCAAGTGTTATACAATATTACGTATCTCTATGTTTAACCATCGGGCATACAAATATGTCATGTAAATTGTACATGTCAATAGTTTTAACTGAAAAAAAAAATCACTTGGAGTTATCAGTCAAATCACCTTAAACTTACAAGTTATTATCATCTCTCTCATATATCAATTCTCTGCATGAATGGAATTTGAGGGTTGTTTTTTTACCTGTATTCTTCAAGTTAGTTAAAACTTTGTTCAAGATTAGTTAGAACACTAGTGTTTTAGTAAGCGAAGCATTACATGGGTAATAAGTTGTCTACATTAATGACCAAAATTAAAACATAAAGTTTGCGCGCCCGTTGAAATCTTTTGTATGAGATATTAACAACCGTTAAAAAGTAAACTTTAGAAAAAACCGACTTCCACAAACCCTATTTGATTAGATTGAGTTGAATACAAACTGTAACCCCTTATCCCCCCCCCCCCTTGGGGAATTAATTTTGTCAAATCACATATCAGTGCTACCCCACGCTACTAAGGAACCCCTGTACAAACTTTTACGTAAGTAGGTGTAGAATTTAATAGCGTCACGAATTTTCCCATTAAACGAACATTCTAACGGTGATGGAAAACATCGTGACGAAATCTTCATTACATTCGAAACCTTCAGTTCGAAACCTGTGGCGATGGGCTGGGCACGCAAAATGGAGTGTTGAATAACAGGCTATTACAATTGCCTCTTCCACTCCATCACACCTCGGACACTCCATAGAACTCTCGTAAAATAATCACCTATTACTACTACACTAGTGGCTCTGTGAGCTGTAGACCTCGCGAGTATGTCGGTGGGAAAGCTGAACTGCTAACACACATAAAAAAAATAACCCAAATAATTTTCTTTCAATAACACATACAAACTTATGAATGTACCTGGTTACGTACATGCAGTATGAAAGTAGCCGCACCAATAAATTTGTAAACTACATTTCGCGATCTTTTATACAACCTATTGAATTTTTACTAAAATCATATAATCAGTTTCGCTCTCATAGTCTTTACAAATCCAACGACACCTCATTTGTTAATATCCATCGAGCCGTTTGGGTTGTAGCGATTTTTTTACATTTTAAAACCCCATATCTCCGCCATTTTGAAAAAAATCAAAAAACTGGCTCGAGTAAAAAATTCTATTTATTTTTTCAACTTGCTCACAAAATTTCACGAGAATCGGTTCATAAATGCGACCTGTAGAGGAGAACAACCGGACATACAAAAGCATTTTTGCCCAAACCTGAAACGGAGACGCTTCGCTCGCTTCGCTCGCTCATCTGTTTCACTCTCATGGTCTTTACGAATCCAACGACACCTCATTTGTTAATATCCATCGAGCCGTTTGGGTTGTAGCGATTTTTTTACATTTTAAAACCCCATATCTCCGCCATTTTGAAAAAAATCAAAAAACTGGCTCGAGTAAAAAATTCTATTTATTTTTCCAACCTGCTCACAAAATCTCACGAGAATCGGTTCATAAATGCGACCTGTAGAGGAGAACAACCGGACATACGAAAGCATTTTTGCCCAAACCTGAAACGGAGACGCTTCGCTCGCTTCGCTCGCTCGGTCAATAACCAAATGATGTTTGTACACGTGCAAATGTGTGCGTTAACTTTGCTAGGGCTGGTGGCGCGGCAAATGCAGCGATATTAAGTATACGCGTCGTCACTCGTCAGGCGTTCAGCCCTGTCTATTGATCCTCTAACCAATCGTTTGACGCCAGGGGTGGGGTGCGGTATCTGGATCAGCGCGGGGAAGGGAGTGGCCGTTCTGTACGGAGTACTATTATCTCTTCTGTGACTCCATATAAAATCTATTCACGACCATATTGATGTCGATAACACGATACAAGGTGTAAATGAATTAACGCAAAATGAGAAACAACTTTGTTAGGGACATCATTCTGAGCAACATTCATTATGAAACCGTTTTAACTAGTGGCTCTGTGAGCTGTAGACCTCGCGAGTATGTCGGTGGGAAAGCTGAACTGCTAATAAAAAAAATAACCCAAATAATTTTCTTTCAATAACACATACAAACTTATGAATGTACCTGGTTACGTACATGCAGTATGAAAGTAGCCGCACCAATAACTTTGTAAACTACATTTCGCGATCTTTTATACAACCTATTGACTTTTTACTAAAATTATATAATCTGTTTCACTCTCATAGTCTTTACAAATCCAACGACACCTCATTTAATAATATCCATCGAGCCGTTTGGGTTGTAGCGATTTTTTTACATTTTAAAACCCCATATCTCCGCCATTTTGAAAAAAATCAAAAAACTGGTTCGAGTAAAAAATTCTATTTATTTTTTCAACCTGCTCACAAAATTTCACGAGAATCGGTTCATAAATGCGACCTGTAGAGGAGAACAACCGGACATACAAAAGCATTTTTGCCCAAACCAGAAACGGAGACGCTTCGCTCGTTTCGCTCGCTCATCAAAGTTCAAAGTTCAAAGTTCAAAATTTTTATTGACCATAAAATCATACATATTACTTAGTCAACGTCAATATAATATTAATATTTTTGTATACTACCGCCCGTTCGGAAGTTGTGGGCTTAGGGATGGAGCAAAGAAGGGCAAGAAACCTCCCCCGTACCTCTTTTAAAATATCAGAGCCTTAAAAATACAATGTTATGTATTTCTACTTAAGTCTAAGGAAATACACCGAGGAGAGACGTACTGACTCAGTCCATCGCCCCTCTTTGGATTTCTGTGCGCTGAGATGGTAAAGACCATGCAGTTTTGTCATCTAAATATTCTTTTACACTGTAATATGACTTCTTCAATAGGCCGTTTTTGACATAGTTTTTGAACCTCCTTTCTGGTAGGTCCGTTGCTTCATTAGGTATTTTATTATAAAAACTAACACATACTCCCATAAAAGAGTGAGCAACCTTACTGAGTCTGAACGCGGGCATAGCAATCTTATTTCTATTTCTAGTGTTAATACTATGATTATGACCTAAAGTCTTAAATAAACCTATGTTTTTTCTGGTATACATGATATTTTCATAAATGTATTGACAGGTAACAGTAAGTATATTGATATTTTTGAATTTGTCCCTTAGTGATTGCCTAGCATCTAGTTGATAGATAGCCCGAATGGCCCTTTTTTGTAAGACAAATATTGTGTTTATATCTGCCGCTCTCCCCCAAAGCAGTATTCCGTAAGACATAATACTATGGAAATAACTAAAGTAAACCAATCTGGCAGTTCCTACATCTGTGATGTGTCTGATTTGCCTGACCGCATAAGCAGCTGAGCTAAGTCTTCGTGAGAGACTAGTTACATGAGGACCCCATTGAAGTTTCGAGTCTATAGTGATTCCAAGGAAAATTGTTTCTTCAACGAGGTCTAGTCTTTCCGTTCCTATGCTTACACTCGTGTCCACCTGCCGCACATTCGGTAAACAGAATTTGATACATTTTGTCTTCTTCGAGTTTAATAAAAGGTTGTTTACATTAAACCAACTTAACACATGAGAGAGCGTACTATTTGCATCGTCTAGAATTTCTTGTTGTCTTTTCACCTTAAAGATAATGGATGTGTCATCAGCAAATAGTACAATCTGAGTCATTTTCTCCACCATATACGGCAGGTCATTCACATAAACTAAGAAAAGGAACGGACCCAGAATAGAGCCTTGGGGGACACCAATATTCATATGCGTCCCGGTAGACTTATTTCTATTTATATCTACTTTTAGTACTCTGTTTCACTCTCATGGTCTTTACGAATCCAACGACACCTCATTTGTTAATATCCATCGAGCCGTTTGGGTTGTAGCGATTTTTTTACATTTTAAAACCCCATATCTCCGCCATTTTGAAAAAAATCAAAAAACTGGCTCGAGTAAAAAATTCTATTTATTTTTCCAACCTGCTCACAAAATCTCACGAGAGGAGAACAACCGGACATACGAAAGCATTTTTGCCCAAACCTGAAACGGAGACGCTTCGCTCGCTTCGCTCGCTCGGTCAATCAGAGCAACTTGATTTTTCACTTTCCAGTACATTTTGGCCTCAGTGGGTCAGCTAAGTCGGTTTCGTAATGAAACTTGCTCAGAATGATGTCCCATTTTGTGTTAATTCATTTACACCTTGTATATGATTGATGTATATTCACTTCAGCGCCGACGGCATCTTAGATAAGTATTGAAATTTCCCAAAATATATGCCGTAGTGTAGCGTAGCACGTAGCAACGATCGATTATATCGTAGCGGGGGCGTGGCGGCGCGCGCTGATTGGCCCGCGGGAAACCAATGCGCGCGCGCCGCACACAGTAGCACTTCTTATCTTGATTAACATTCCTATTGCGTTTATATCCTACCGACCCGCCAACCAAAACCAATCACATTCCTAAAGTAAAACTGTCTTGTTTTGTCCCTATTGGCAGATACACATCAACATCCTGGTTCTAGTTTCTTTCTCCGGCCATCTATCATCTACCTGCATATTCATAAAGGATCTAAATGCAGTTACATTCTAGATTTGTGACTACGGATAAATAAGCGCTTTCATCGACCCGACTACCCGGTCAGTCGGCTTCCAACGAACATTTAAGTGTCCGATATTACCAATAATTGAAGACATCAAGTTATTAAGCCTGCCGGGGCTGGTTCTATGTTGATTACTCGTAGTTATCAGGAATTTGACCATCGGCCTATTACGGTGGTACGGAGACGACGGGCGCATCGTAATAACCATGATAAAGGCTGAAATTATACGATTTGTGTGGAATTTTGTTGAAAATGGCGAAAACATTACAGAAAAGTACCGGGGTCGTTACGGCGACGTCGGAGAGAGCCCGGGGCGCCCGCAGTCACCGCCGCCGCCGCTGCCGCCGCCGCCGCCGCCCGCCCGTATGCAAATTAAACGTAATCAAAATAATCATTCCGCAGCAGACCTGAAACACAGAGTGACGCACGAACCAGCCCGCCCTCTCACTCCCTCCTGTAGGAGCACCGCCAAGCGGGACAAGGACACCTGACCTCACCTGCCAACCCCGACGGAAATGCAAATGGCTTACGCCCGATTCGTTTTTATTATTCGTATTGTTTGAACTGTAATTACGTGGCCGATAGTGCCTTAATGCGCAAAATTACTATAAGTGGACAGAAACATTTCAGTAGCGATTATAGGTAGGAAAATCGCCGGCGATAAAGCCCGCTGCAAAAAGGGTAAATAGAAATAATTGGCTTAATAACCTTCCCAAGCAGTTATTATGTGTGTATCAAATGTTTCTGGAGTTGAATTTTCAGGCTTCTTCGACTTGCGGGTAATTCTCTTACACGAAGGCTATAACGTGAATCAGGCATTTAAACTACCTCTGACCCATTTGGTTTCATAAATAAGTCTCGTCTTCTATACGACGTATCCACTTCTTGTAGCTTCTTCGGGTGCCATCTCCTATCGTAATGAAATGTTATGCATGACCCTCCGTGTATGCATGAATGAAATGATTAACAAATAGCACATTGTCAAAAACACTGTACTAATAAAGCAAGCAGGAACTGAACAGAATGACAACTCAAAAATCTATGAAGCGAAAGTATTTTAGTTCCGTGTGTTGCCTATGTAGAATTGGCAGTTTATACCCATTTGCAAGAATCCGCTTTTTTAAGTTATGTACCTAAATTCCTTCTATAAATTGTGTTTAATCATATACCCAACTATGGCATCACTCATAACGGTCCTATATTTGCATCACAAAAAACGCTCTCCCTTATTTCAAATCAATGCGCGATTCCGACTTTTCTGTCACGTGCTGACTTCTCGCGCTGAAGGCGTGCGGGGCGGAGTCCCCAGACGCGGACAAAAGGAGTCCCGGAGCGCCCAAGGAGCCCTAATTCAAGGGCCAGCTTCCGGCACCCACTGGTTTTAAAATTGCCGAAGAAAGGGGTACCACAGACGGCCATTGTCAACCGCTTCCAACGTATAAAACATTGTTAAAAACGCGTAGCGATCGGCTCTTTGTCATGTCGCGTACTCCTCAATTATGTGGAGCAGTGAAAGGGTCATATTTTCTATTAAATTTAGAGAATTTAAGCAAAGGGTGTTTGTTTTTCGTAGCAACATTCCGGTAGTAACTACCTAAACCGTCGTCGGCGGGTGGAGGCAGTGACAAACACTTCTACTAATATAGCGGTTTGTAAAACGAGTGACTACATGTAAAAATAGAATACCTGCATAAGAAGCTAAGGGTTATTAAAACATACATCGAATCTGTCTGGATTTTTGTAGTTCTCCAAAAGTGAAGTCTTCTAAACTCACGTATTGGTTCATAGTCCGTAATACCAAGGTTTTGAAAACATTATAAAGCAGATATAACAGAAGGTGATAGTTTACTAAATCAAGATTATAAGTACCAATCTATTACTCTCCATAGACCAGTGGGTCAATCAAAATCCCGGTATGTTCATCGCCAGTTTTTTTAAAACAGACCGAGACAGGCAGAAACTATTTGGAAAATAGATCTACAAACACTACGTAAGACGTTTCTCACATCATCCTGTGCGCGCGCATGTGGTGGCTCGGTGCTCCAGTGTCGCTATTGTTCCCTCAACAGCAGATTACTATAATCATTCCTCACGTAATGTGGTAAATGATAAGGTGCCCGCGCAACTCAAAACATATGCTATTGCAGCTCATTTGTTCCACCACGCTCTGTGTTGACCCCTCCCTCCCTGAAACGAGGTAAACTGTCAAGTTGAATGGTATAGTTTTACTACTGGCCTTAACTTGCATAAGTAAGTACGTACTATTCTATTTATGACACAAATAATGCCTAAGCAAATCACATAGTAAGGTATTAAAATTTCTGACTTCTTCGCAATACCTTCTTATCTCATTTTGGTTGTTACATGGAGTCCAAATCACGGGTTAAATTAGGCACGAGTCACTCGGCCAACTTTTACCCTCTAGCCACAAGTTTACCAATTCGATTTTAGGTATATAACATATGCCCGTATATAGGCATATGCCCGCGCATACACTTAACCAGGGTTACATAAAACTACAGTATCCCTATTACCATACACTTATATGGTGAAACGATTTCAGTTCGCGATCCTCGCCGGCATTAAAGGCGGCGTTAGACGATGCGCAATTTGGGCCCATTTGTGGTAATGACAGACCGCGCCCGTTCTGCGATTCTGCATAATGAACCGATCCTCGATTGATCTGGTGTAGGGGGCTTAGCACAACATCACCATTCTATTGTTTTGCAAAGCTGCTTAGATATTTTAATTTATATACATCTACATACATAATCTGGACATGCAAAGTAGGCAGGAGGTCTATGAATTTATATAGAACCGCGTCCGCCACCCCCGCATCTTTCACTGGCAAATATTAGCAATGTCAGATCCATAGGAATTCACAAACACTGCCTGCGTTGCGTGTCGGTTAATTTACTTCCAGCTTAAATAATCATCAAATGCAAGTGTCAGTAGTTAGGCTATGTCCCAAGCAGTCCCGATAGCCCCTACTGAACAGATAAAAATTACAGATGAATTGAAATGTAGCATTGAATTGAATTTCAGCCGATCAGATGTCCTATTTTGAATTGTCTACTTACTAAAGTTACTCTTGAATCAGGAGATATTTTGTACTCAAGAGTTGGCTTTATCTTACTCTGAGTTAAATTACTACTTAATTGGAAATTTTGTGCTAAAGGTCCAGGAACAGCTAGATAAGTTGAACCTGTCTTTCTAGCAGCAAGTGTTGATGAAACCTTGCTTCAGAAGTAGCGTCGCTGTATAAATCATGAATAGCTTGATTGCAGGGGTTCCGAGCTTGTTGATTTCTTGAGAAAAGTTTTGTAAATGAAGCCAAAATGGAAATTCTTTGTAGAGAAGTGCAGTGATTTGTATTCAATCACTGGCTGAAAGTGGGCACAGTTGTGAATCTGCCACCCCGCATGGGAAAAAGGCGTAACGCTATATTATTATTATTAGAGAGAGATTCAATCGACTCTGTTGGCTCTCATTCTAGAGATTTATAGCCAAAAGTAATAATATTACAGTTATTTCGGCCTTAAATCCGAATTCCGTTTTGGAACTCCGAAACGGGATCCAATGCCATACAAACCGGAGAAGATTTCGAGGGCCGCCACATACTCCGGGAATTCTGTTTCGGAATTTCGTAACGGAATTATCCCAAACGCAGTAAAACCATACAAATCGATGGTTCTACCAAATACAAACGGAAGTTTTCCTTTCTATCGGAATTTCAACTGTGTGTGGGCGGCCCTTACCAAATAACGGATTACCAGAGGATTTAGGTGCCAAGTGTTGCCGCGTTACTTGAAGCGGCCACAAAGGTAGCTGAAGCGCGCGACAGCCACTTATGGCCGGTGGTCGACACAAGAAGCGAGCAGCGACGATTTGAAGCGTGTGGCGGTCACCAGCGTCAACCGTGTGCGGCAAGTCCATATAAAATGTATGAAAACTACAGGAAATATGCCGATGGCCGCGTTTTGTGGCTGTGCCCGGTGGCCCGTGTGCGGGGACACTTATGCTACAAAATACTACTAAATACAAGATAATTTTCTCAATCAAGCGATGTTTCTGATATATCAGCGTAATGCCGAAAGGAGATTTTTGATGCCGGCGGCGGTGTACGCCATTTTCTGGCGTTAGGAAGCTGATTCGATAAGCATATTCGATGGGTTTGTCTCTTTAGAGAATTGCCTCCCAGGTAAGAATCGTATGAATTGTATTACCATGTATTTACTAAGGCCTACTTGCAAGGGCGTATGCGTTTCTGGCATTATGCTTTTCTTGTCTGGCATCTTGTCGTCTTGCTCTCTCAGCTACCTACGTTAAAAAGTAGTAAATAGAAGCACCTAGTAGCTATATACTTGTAATCGTACACCGAAGGCCAAGCTTAAAACCATGACCGCAAGAAATCTGAACAATTTGAAAAGATGACCCTGACCAATGCATAATAATGAACATACTTACAGTGTATTATCAATCATTTATCAGTTAATGTTCAGTTTGGTCTTTAGGCAAGCTTCAACGTGATCATGTATTAAAAAGTGGCAATTTTTCTATCCACAGATATACAGTCAGTTAACTTTTATCTAAAATTCTGTCAAATTACTTTATCGGCCACTACAGTGAATGTCCAATTGTTCAGTTAAACAGACAAATAATGACTCAGGAATTGAAAAACAACCGATGATTAATAATGATTAATTGAAGGCATAAGAAATCCTCGTAAACAATCAGAAAAATATTATTCAATGAAGGTTATTTCCGGCAATCGATGGCGACCTCTGTGATGGCGCAGTTGCGCATCTGCCTACCATGCGAGAGGTCCCGGGCTCGAATCCTGGCTGGGGACAAAAAAACCTCAGGTCTTGGATGTTTACATGTTTGTGATGTCGCTGTGTCTGGTTCCCACGACAAAGGGTACCTATCCTAGTGTGGAGCCAGTAGCAAAATATGTGCCTGTATATGTAAATGTTTATGTTTATGTTTAATAATAAATCAAAGCCTGATCGAAATACGGAACTCCGAAGCCGAAATAGATTTAACTGTAAATACACTGTACATATATTCCTTAATTACTCACACGTAAAGCTAGAAGGTTTCGTGGGCTCACATAGACAAAATAAGCATGTATATACCCGCTCATTTATTCATTTAAAGAATGTCATCTAATAGCCCTTTTGAGTCTGTATTTACGGGCCTAATTTGCATATTAACTACCGCCCTAGTGCATATTTATCCGTGCATTATGTAAAAGGCTAGCTAATTATGAATGTATAATAATAATTTATATTGTATTGGTGTAAAGATTTTTCAAAACGAAGAACGTGTATGAAAACTTCGTTTTAGAGTTGCAGGATTGAGCTAAGGAGATTGCCCATTGCAGACATGTCGCGCAAAAGGATTAGGGATTAGGATTATTTAGGATTGCGCGTATCTGACCCAATTCGTGTGACATATTCATAAAGTATGACACTTGGCCGATAGCTACATCAACCACTCATATCATCTGATAATCCGGGCATGCTTGAGATTCATCATCCAGGATCTCAAGGATACGGTTTGTTTTTTGCGCAAGACCGTGCGGATTGGCGTAGAGAAGAAGCCTTTGCCCAGCAGTGGGTAGATGTGGGCTGAGTATAATGAGCCATGTGTAAAGCGGGAAGCTTTTCTTCATACAAAGTGGATTAACTCAATGTCGCAACCCTGAATAAATATGTATGGTATTGAATGAGGTCCTGGGCCAGCCCTTATCAGTGTTGTCCGGCAGTTTTGGCGATGTCATCCGACCATCGACCGCAACAAATGACGGTATGAAGAGGAGGACGGTAGTTAAAAAAAAATAGTAAGCGAGTTGTCATAGTTTAATCGACTATAGTGTTAACTCACGTTCTCGCTGGGAGCACTAATTGTACATCAAGTATAAGTATCAAGCTCTCGTCTCTTTAATTCCGGTGTGACCTCGTCCGGCAGTACGATGTCCGAGCTACAAGTCCACAGCCCCACATTACCGAATTACCGACCGCTCGACGCCTATACTTATCGCTCGTAGTCCCGCTCCGATTTAAATAATAAATATCATATCTAAATAATAACTACGCAGCAATGTTATACCCTTCCCAACTTGGTAATGACGAACATTAGCTCGCATCGCTAATAAAATTAGGGCCGAAACGTAATTTGACTTAATTTTGCGATAATCATGTCTGAATCAGACTGGCTCGTTTATAAATTGTACCGAAATTATTAAATTTTACGAATTAAGTTGCCGAATCTGGGAGATTTGAAGGCAAATGTCGATTTCGTGGATAGCTCTGCCTCCTATTATTTAAATGGTTCGCTGAAATTCGTTTGTTGATACGTATTAACGTAACTGAATATACGTAGGTGAGTATCGGCTTTATTTTGAAGTGACTGAAATCGCTACTCCCAAGTTGTAATATGTACCTACCTAATTACCTTTAGTAAAGTATGTTTAGCCCATTAATGTCCCCACCGAGGGGCATAGGCCTTGATCCGGATACGAGTAAAGTTGAGCCTTATTCCACCACGCTGGCTCAGTGCGGGACCCGCACTGAGGGTTAGTAGCTAGACTAGAGAGTAGCATTTACTGATAAAAGTCAAAGTACTGGACCAATTTTAGTTTATCTTTGTTATCGACGCGAAATTTTGTCGTCTTTGATTTATTCACCTACTATAATTTCGTACAATTATTGAGTGTTTTCGAATTTAACGTGAAAAACTGGAAAAAGTGTCAAAAAATCGGTTTTTCGCCCCTCCTCAAGTATGCACTAGCTTTATTTGTTCGGAAAATTGGGTGTAGCATTACTGAATAGTCACAAACAACACACTTTTAGGTATCGTTGAATTCGGAATTATCTCGAGGTAATATCATCCGAAACACGGTAGGTACTTTTACTTGTAATTTATTTCTATTCTATTCTCCAAGTACCCGCAGAAGGTGCCTGCAGTGCTTTCACTAGTATAATATCGATGGCTTTCACAGTAAGTTTGTCTCGATCTTTAGAGCATGCTTTAATTTATCGCCGGAAAAAGCTTTACCTCACTGCATTAGTTAATTTATTTTTTTTGACGTGGCTTTCATGCTTGGTAGGTCACACGTTTTCTTCGTAGTTTTGGGATGATATCAATGATTTAAGAACATTACATTTTCCGTCAAGTAAAAGACACTAAGCGACAGGGATGGGTGTTGTTCGCGATGGCTACAGTCGCACCTGAAAGTATCCCCCATCCCTGTCGCTCAGTGTCTTTCTATTCTACGTGGCAGGAACTGTACGTTCTTCATTGCCGGTGCAAGACCGCTACACCCTGTAGCGTAGAGCCGTGGTACAGCAGTGACATGCGGATCCTGTGCCATTTGATTACGTCCACGCTCGGGCAAGCCCGCCTCAGTGATTACCTGTGGTTACCGTCTGCTTACCGGTGGTTACCAGTGGTTAGTGGACGTCACGGTCCACGCCAATTGAACGCGATTAAAAATAATTTTCATATTTGTTGTCATTTCGCTCGTTACCGGACGCTGCGGTGCGGGTAATTCTTCAGTTAGTCTATTCCTGGCTTGTTGAATAGTACAATTGCGCCATGGCAAGCCTTAGTGCAACAAGTCAAGTTAGAACGAGACGCTCAAAATCTTGACAGCTCCATATTTTGTAAGGAGTTGTTCTACCTAGTGGCACTTAGATAGGAAGCCATGTATTTTGAGCGTCTTTTTAGGGTTCCATACCCGAAGGGTGCCAAACGGGACCCTATTACTGAGACTTCGCTGTCTGTCCGTCCGTCCGTCTGTCTGTCACCAGGCTGTATCTCATGAACCGTGGTAGCTAGACAGTTGAAATTTTCACAGATGATGTATTTCTGTTGCCGCTATAACAACAAATACTAAAAATCAAAAGAAATTTAATATTCCCATACTACAAACGTGATTTTTTTGCTCATTTTTGCTCGATATTGATAATGGTAGCAGGTAGACGCTTAAAATGTTCACAATATATTGAGTATATTATTTATTTAAAAAATAAATAATTAAATTAAAATTAAATTAATATTTAGGGGGGCTCCCATACAATTTTATATTTTATTGCGGTTTTTTATAGATAATGGTACGGAACCCTTCGTGCGCGAGTCCGACTCGCACTTGGCCGGTTATTATATTTTATTTATTAAATTGCCCCTATTAGAAAAAGTCTCTTTTTCTGCAACTTTTACGTCATTTCTATTCAGAATCATGAGCTCTTCTCACCCCGATGGAGAAAAAAAGTGTCCAAAAAATTCCATATATATATGTATTTTGTTTCCACTTAGTTACTACATACAAGTCATCTGTAAAATCGTATCTAACGAAATAGGAAAAAATAATATGGGACAACTTTTTTCTCCATATATGTTATAAAACTTGCAGAAAAAGAGACTTTTTCAAATAGGGGCAATATTTTTAATAACGCTCATTTGAGTTATTTGAGCTATAAAATGTTACTCAATAATTCCTATAAATAGACCTACCTATTTCTAGGTCGTCTCGTGTGCAGGCAGAAATACATTTAAACTTCCTATTATTTCTGGGTTGATTCTGTCTTGCAACCTCACGTTTTCTTCGATCTATAGTTTCAATACGATTAACATAATAAATAATTCACAAAGTTAAAAACTAAAAAAAAACCGGCCAAGTGCGAGTAGGACTCGCGCCCAAGGGTTCCGATCACACTTCGAGAGCGTAACACGTGTAATTAGGTTTCCACATAAAAAACTAAAGTGTGATGTCAACCATGTAAACGAAATTGAATATTTTTTAGAAAGACAGAAATTTGCAGTTTTCAGATTTTCCCCTTTATTTGTGCTATAAGACCTTGCTTCGTGCCAAATTTCATGATTCTAGGTCAACGTAAAGTACCCTCTAGGTTTTGATTCTCTTGCGAATATCAGCAATTTCAGCAAAATTGAGTCATATGCGGTATCTTTTGATTGCGTTGACCTTTAAGTTTGATTTTTTCACAACTTTAAGAGTTCACAGACTTAAGTAATCGATATTAATTTCAACTTAATACCTCTATGCGTTTCTGAGAAAAAGTCTTAACAGACGGTGAGACAGACAGACAGACAGACAGACAGAAATTTACAGTTTTCGGATTTCTTCCTTAACTTGTGCTATAAGACCTTCCTACATTCCAAATTTCATGACCCTAGGCCAACCGGAAGTACCCTATAGGTTTTGATTCCCTTGCGAGTTCCACGCGAGTTCATACAAATCCAGCAAAATTATGACATAATATCGCGGTATGTTTTGATTGCGTGGACCTAGAAGTTTAATTTTTTCACAGCTCCAAGGGACCATAGACCTGAGTAATCGATATTAATTTCAACATTATACCTCCACGCGTTCCTGAGAAAAGGGGTCGTGACAGACGGACGGACAGACGGACGGACAGACAGACAGACAGACAGACAGACAGACGGACAACAAAGTGATCCTATAAGGGTTCCTTTTTTCCTTTTAAGGATCGGAACCCTAAAAAGACTTCGAGATCTTATTACTCAATCTTCTCTGCTCGCGTTGCGAATGTCGTCTAAAATTACACAACATACTTAGACAAACATCGGTCCCATCAGTCAGCCCACAGTCACGGAAAGGAAAGAATCAGTGATTTTGTTTAGGTACCGTTAATATACGTTAAGTAAGACATCATAATTTTCAGATATTTTCATGTAGTGACCTAACTACTTGACCGATTCCTGTTTTTAAAAAAATGGGACCAAGCTTATAAATAATCCTTTCAAACAAAAAAAGATTTTTTGAAATCATATATAGTACCAATTTCAAGGTAACACACATTAAAAATAATAATGATAAAAAACGTACTCGGTTTAAAAAAAAACTCCTTTTTTGAAGTCTGTTATAAATTGGGCTGACGCGATTAAAATAGTCGCGTAAAATTCTTTACACTTTTCTTTCACTCGGGCGAGGTGCGGGCCTGCGAGCCATAAATACAGCTTATATATTATCCTAGTCATGGCAGCAGACACCACTATTTTTAAGCCTGATATGTACCATTTTTCCATGAATAAAATACTAAATACTATTTACTTTTGCTACTTTACTAGCACTTGCTATTAGCTATTATATCTTGCTTTTTAAAATCTCTATCCTCGGGTTGTAAGTTTGCAAGTAGAGTTAGATCAAGAAACGTAATATTTTAGAGTAAATTCGGTAGATTAATGCTGTACTTTCTCGGGAATTATTTCCTGTCCATCCTAGGTTTGCGGGAAGAAATCTCTTAATAGAGATAAGCTCGCCTTTGTCATGTGTTGTCCACTTTCAATTGTAAAATGTGTTATTTTGTGCAATAAAGTATAAAGTAAGTAAAGAATCCCGAGTAGCCATATGTAAGCCGTTACAAATCCACCAATTAAAAGCACCCCACCATCACAACGGCCATTTCAGCATCCGAACAAAAACAGTTTGCGTTCCACGAGCATTGTATGTCGGCAGGCAATAAAGAGCGCTCACGAATCGCGCCTTTTAATTAACCAGCCATATTAACTAATTAACCACACCCCACCCCCCGCTAACCCGCCCCCCATAGTAATTACGATTACCTACTGTGTACTCGAGGAGAATTGATAGATAAATATTATTATTAAAGTATGGTTTATGGACTCATTTTAGCGCGATGCAATGCGACTAAGGTACTGTGTTACGTACGTTTTGGTCTTTGCTCTTGCTATGTCCTGTTCACAGAACTAACACAGGCTCGCACTAGATAGGTAGGTACCACCCTAAAATCGTAGAAAATATTAATGCAGTAAATGACGCCCGTCTTACCCAAAGAGGTGTTTTCATAGATCTACTTAACTTATTTATCATTTCTCCCCGAATCGGCATTACACTTATTTCCGTTTGACTTTTCAATAGATCTCTCGGATGGTGAAAGCCTCGATGTGTTATGATGTGCGGGTAGATCCGGAGTGTTTAGAAGAAGGTAGGTGGATTACTGTGTATAATGCTGAGACGTAGATACAGCTGTTAATATCAGGCATAGAGTAAATTATATATAGGCTTATATCAGGTACATACTAAGGGCGTCTTGCACCAGACTCTTTACAGCCGCTTAGCCCTCTCGCTCCGACGTCTATTGTTCTCCATTGTAAGTTTGTTCAGCCTATGTTCTTATGAGACAACCGAGCTAGTTTATGCCATAATTTACTCTATGGTTTATACATGGTTTACACAACTGTGTCAAGCTGTTACTGTTACTATTTATTAGATATTAAATCATTGCTTATAGTGATTATTTTAACTAGCCAATTGACTTGTAAATGAATATACAAATAAAAGATTATGATTATTACGAACCCTCAAACGGCTCTATGAACCAAGACATGCTCCATCTATGTTCTATGTCTATCTAGAGTACTTTTAGGTTCACTGCACATATTTGTTTCTAAAAAAAAAACCTGCGCAAAATTAACTTAATTCGTAATTCGTATAAATTACTTTAGTGTAAGTACTAAAATTATACAGCTAACTATATTTCGTACTTATATGTATGTATTTTTGTTAATTTTGTATATATGTAGGTGTATATATTTGCATTGTGTATTTATTTAGTATTTAGTATTATACTGTTTTATAAGTAGAAATCTATATTCATTCATACTTGTCATTAGTCTTAGTCATTTGTGCACTGACTTCCCTCTCTTTATCTGTTTTTTTTCTTGTCATCCCTAGGTTTGCTGGAAGAAATCTCTTTTTAGAGATAAGCTCGCCTTTGTACATATCTTTCTGTAAATGTTACGTGTTTTTTATGTTTTTTTTGTGCAATAAAGTATAAATGAAATGAAATATTAATTCAACAAACAATTTAGAAAAGGAATGAAGAAAGGCAAGCATGGTGTAACTTCACCAATGGTGTGCTCACATGGCCGCAATGTATCTACGAGTAGGTATCTTCACAGTAACATTTATTTATGCCAGGATATTATGCCGCATGTTGTGTGTACGATAAATGTTTACGTGTGTGCCTCTGCCACTTTGCATGTGAAAAGGCCGTGTTTAGATCTGTAAATCCGTCGAATGGCGTGCTAACATTACACGGACCTCACGGCTAGTAATACCGTAATACCGATACCAAGGTGGCGGTACAAGGCGGTTGCGTGCGAAGCCTCCGGCGATGGGCGTACCCCCCTTGACCAATGGCATACCGGCCCGACGTGGTCCGCTCGCAAACAGTCTGATTTTAGCCTTTTTGTACAGCTATTTACATAATTTAAGAGTAAATGCCCTAAAATACCTTCGGAGGAGCCTCAATTATGTAAAAAAACTTTGTTTAGAGGTAGATATATACAAAATATTATCCAAACCAATGCCATGCCGCAGAGAAAGTAGGGAATTATAGGTTGCGAACGTAAAGGAAGATAACTCACCAAGTTCAAAACTTTAAAACAACTGACTTTAAAGACCTCGGTATGCAAAATTGCAAAATCCTACGAAATCTTAACCCCAGTCAGGATCCTTTGTTGCTGCCGTATCCATAGTTGTGTCATTAGTACTGTTGATATGCCCAAGCCATACTGATATGGCGGGTTTTAACAAAAACATGTAATTTTAAAAGCATTTTTATTCAGCACTACGTGATGTTTTTTGTGTTATACGTTTCAAACGGACACGAAGACTATTCGCCCCCTTTAGTATTCACCAAAGCTACCGCAGCTTCGCTGCGCTCGCCCCCTTTAGTCTTCACCTAAGCTACCGCAGTGGAGTTTTAATCGTGTCATGATATTTCACGTTTGGATACATCATGATATGCCCTATTCTACGATCGGCCGCCGACCTTCTTCTTCTTCTTCTTTTTAGGGTACCGTACCCGAAGGGTGCCAAACGGAACCCTATTACTGAGACTTCGCTGTCCGTCTGTCCGTCCGTCCGTCCGTCCGTCCGTCCGTCCGTCCGTCCGTCCGTCCGTCCGTCCGTCCGTCCGTCCTGTCTGTCACCGGGTCCGTCTGCACGAACCGTAATAGCTAGAAAGCTGAAATTTTCACAGAATGTGTATATCTGTTGCCGCACCAACCACAAATACTGAAATACGAGAGATATTGCAAATTAAAGGGGGCCCCGATACAAGAGACGTGTTTAGATACACTTACGCATTTCAAAATGGAGATCTTGACTGAAACTGTTTATTTATTGTCATAGCAACCATGTCATAGACACATACTACACATTTAAATATGATAGCATATTTCGCGTCAGCCAACTTGGTTGTGGTTAGCCGGTGCGGTATGATGTGGACTCTCAATCCGGAGGTCGTCGGTTCAAATCTCGTGAAGGCATAGACTTTTTAAATTTTCTTTTTGTTTATTTTTTTATTGTTTTGAGTGCTTTTGATTTGTTGTACGATGGTAAGGTACCCTTCGTGTGCGATACCGACCCGCACTTAACCGATTATTATTATTAATGGCGTCCTACCTAACCTATTTTGAGGTTACTTTTGCCAGTGTCAAGTGGTCAGGTTCTCCAAAGAGTATATAAACTTACTACGTAGGTTCTCATTTGAGAACCTGGAAATTAAAATGTCTTGAGATGATTCGATGACTTTGATGATGATGATGATTTGTCGCTCGTTAGCACTACCCAGGGAGAACGTGAAGGGCTGTGGGTTCCAAGTAATTCCTTCCGACGTGAGCGACTGCCTCCCCCAGGTGAACCTTGTGAAACTGTCGATTTTCGACAGGATCATTGCATGAGGATGCGACCGGTTGCGTAAAAATGACGCCCCCCTGTAAACGTGACTCACACGCCAAAAGTTCGTTGGACGAGACTCTTGACGATAAGAACGACAACTTAAAACCGGCCAAGTGCGAGTCGGACTCGCGCACGAAGAGTTCCGTATCATTATATATAAAAACTGGCCAAGTGCGAGTCAGACTCGCACACCAAGGGTTCCGTACGAGCTAAATTAATTTATGCTTATCTTTAAAAGTTCAGCGGTCTAATATATAATTTAATAAATAGATATAGGTATATCAGGGAAACAGCGAATAGTCGTTGGACAAAATAATCGGTCAAGTGCGAGTCGGAATCGCACAAGAAGGGTAGCATACTATCGTACAACACAACTTAAGCACTCAAAACAATAAAACAAAAAGAAAATTAAAAACACGTCTCTTGTATAAGGACCCCCCTTTAATTTATAATGTTTCTCGTATTTCAGTATTTGTTGTTGTTGTGGCAACAGATATACACATTTCGTGAAAATTTTAACTTTCTAGCTATTACGGTTCGTGCTCTAGGACCCGCTGACGGACGGACGGACAGACGGACAGCGGAGCCTTAGTAATAGGGTCACGTTTGGGTGCGGTACCCTGAAAAAGTTGATTGACAGATTTGACCTTTTTCTAATTTAGCTGACTTATTTTGATATCCTTTGGTTACCTACACGATAATTGAACGACACCAATAACTCCTTAATTTTTATGAGTGATCAATGTGATCATCACTGAGTTAGCGAATAAGCCCGCAGGTTGGTCCTACCGGGCGTAGGTAATTAATTATTAAGGTACCTAATGATTGAGAAGCATTTGAGAAGCCAGAAGCGTGAGATGTGTGTGTGATGTGTCGAAAGAAAAAATATCTCTGCAACTGCAAGCAAATGCAGCGTTTGCGTATTTTTTACAAAGGATAGTTCTGCTACTCAATACAAGATGGCGCTAGATTTCTGGTTTTAATGACTGTGTTCGTGTTCATTATTTTTTGCGATATTGGCATGACTGCATTCATGTAGAGTGCGTCCACTCCAAAGAGTTTCATTAGTCTGAGGTCCACTCCCATACTGCGCGCGGAGAGAGGCGGAAACTAATTTGACAGGTACCTAGGCATTTTGTCGTTCCATGGATCGATGTAGGAACCGGTCACGCCACCCTTCATGCGCACCATAATCCTGGACGCACTCTACCAAAATGTGACTGAACTAGTCGCCTTCTTCGCTGTTCCGAGTCAAGATCGATAACTTGTCTTACGATAAGTGTAGCACGTCACTATTTGTCAATAAAGTATGTTTATTGTCTTTAGACATTTTCGACATTTTACAGTCGAAAAATACGATACTTCATAGGCGTGTTTTGACACTGACAGCTGTCAGAGATCATCTTATTTTGGTTGGATAGGTCGCCAATGTCGCCATTGCCTTTCCTTTCCTTCCATTCATTTGGATAAAGACTGAGAAAAAAAAATTGGTTGGATTGGATTGGTTGTTGGATAGGGTATTTATTACGTCAAAAAAATATAGTTTAAAAAAACTAAAAAACACGCTTTTAAAGAACATCGAACTAAAAAGTTAAAAATAATTTTTAAAATAAGCAACAATAATGAACGAAAAATACTAGTATCATTGTGAAAAAAGCGTGGGCGCTCGATATACGAAAAATATGTTACAAAGCGCCCACGCTTTTTTCACAATAATACTAGTATTTTTCGTTCATTATTGTTGCTTATTTTAAAAATTATTTTTAACTTTTTAGTTCGATGTTCTTTAAAAGCGTGTTTTTTAGTTTTTTTAAACTATATTTATTTTTTACTTTTTAGTTTAATGTTCTTTCTTAAGAAATGGCTACCATATCTGTAGATGACCGACGTCCTGAAAACACCTGAAAAATGGAATGGAAAATTTTCATCGAATTATTGCATTGTCATCGGTCCTTGAGACTTGTGCAAAGTTTCAAGTTGATCAGACTTCTAGAAACCGGTGAAAATTAAGCGCAAAGATTCCGTTACATACATACATACATACATACATACATAGTTAGTTACAACCCAAGCTAATAAAAGCGTGTTAAAAAAAACGTCAAATCGCTTGCGTTGTTTTTATTTTATTCTTTTCCAATCCATCCACAACACCTGTTTGTGGTTCCACAGTCTACAGCTGAATGTTAAGTGCAACTTAGAAAGGCAATTTTATTGCTTACGAACCGATCCCAAAAATCTTCAACTATTTGTGGGCCAGTAATAAAAACACAAAAGGTTAGTAAAGTGAGTGACCTATAATTTCAGGTAAGTATTCCCAAATCCTCCCTTAATTATTATGTACTGTTATGTACCTACCGTACTTCTTCTTTAAGTACCGATACCAGTAATAACAAAAGAGTAATATTTATTGTGTAAGATAGGTATAATGACGCTCAAGGTTCAACTAGTAATATACATAACCCTATATAGTCTGTGATACATAATTAATAAGTCATGCTATGTATTGTTGATCTAATTACAGATGCAACTGACATCAGACCCTCGGCGAGCTGACCGTGAGCGTCGGTTCAAGCCGCCACCACCAAGCAACGCCCCAGCAGAAGACCTTACCACAGACTATATGAATATTTTAGGTATAACTATTAGTATAATATTATAGTATCTGTGGTATAAAATAAAATAACAATGGCTGTAGACAATGTTAAACGCTAAGGATAGCGAAACGAAACAATAACTTTTTATGTATGCAATTTGACATTTGGAATCACTATGTGATGTACCTTAGTGAAAGTTATCGTTTTGTTTCGTTAGCGTTTAACTTTGTCTTGGGGGGGCGGTTCAGCTCCCTTATCAACCCCTGACCTATACTTACTAAAAGTGGCCCTAACTTAAATCCCTGGTGAAATTCAGGTATTTGCACTCAGACTTAGCAGATGGCTAGTGATAGGTGGTAGGTCATCACTAAACTTGAGATTCATCAAAATTGTGCTTAATCTGCCATTTGTAACCCTTCCAGGAATGGTGTTCTCCATGTGCGGTCTGATGATGAGGCTCAAGTGGTGTGCATGGACTGCCGTCTTCTGTGCTAGCATCAGTTTTGCCAACTCCAGGGTATCTGATGATACCAAACAGGTATGTTTGAAAATTATAGTTGGCAATTTACTTTAGGTATTCCATTATCTTCCTTTGGTGATTTCATAATATATGCAATGATAATTGAAACAAAAAGTAAACTTTAGAAAAAACCGACTTCCACAAACCCTATTTGATTAGATTAAGTTTAATACAAACTGTTACCCCTTATTCCCCCCCCTAGAAGACTTAATTTTGTCAAATCCCATCTCAGTGCTACCACACGGTACTAAGGAACCTCTGTACAAAGTTTCATGACTCTAGGTCCACCGGTTTAGGATATGCATTGCCTGCCAATCACAGAGGTTCCCTGTACAAAGTTTCATGACTCTAGGTCCACCGGTTTAGGCTATGCGTCGCCTGCCCGTCAGCCACGCATTGTATTTGTACCTAGTATTGAGCAGTTCTGGAGGCCATATGTGGTCTTCATCAGGAGTTCCGTATCACAATATTATGCTTACCATGTGCATTTGCACGAGGTATTATGAAAAACACAAAAATCACTATAGGTCTGGCTATAATATTTGAAGAGTTCCCTCGATTTCTCCAGGATCCCATCATCAGATCCTGACCTGGTGTCAATGGGACCAATGGGAAGGTAAACCCTTTCAAACAAAAAAATAATTTTCTAAATCGGTCCATCTGTTTAGGCGCTATCGGGGTGCGGACATAAAAAAAAAATCATACGGACGAATTGTAAACCTCCTCCTTTGGGAAGTTGGTTAAAAATAGGAATATAAGTACTCAATTTAATTATTTTTGACCTTTACTAAAATGGACTAAATATTTATATTTCCAGATTATGAGCTCCTTCATGCTGTCCATATCTGCTGTTGTCATGTCATATCTCCAAAACCCAGCGCCAATGACACCACCGTGGGCAGCTTTGACAGCATAGTGTTTTTCAGTTTTTCACCTATTGAGATGATCAGAGTAATAAATCAATTCAAATATAGTTTTATTATGTACTCAATTACATTTTTATTTATTTATTTTAATTAGGTCTACTAACAATCTATGCACTAGTTACATAATATTTGATTACTCTAGTATACAGGGTTGCTGAGTACGTATATCAATTACAAGTAAACACCACATGCGCTATGAAGTGATACACTAATAAAACACAAATTATAGAGCAAATTAAACTACAGTAAGTGAAAAGAAAATATACTACTATGTACTATTTGAAACATGATATACAGAGTGTAACAGACGGGTGTGGTCATATTTTAGGGGGTTGTTAGCGAGACTATTATGAGCAACTTTATTTTTCATTGCTCCATATGTTTCGGTCTGGGCGGTCAGCTTATTTGTAGAGAGAGAGAAGAGATCTGTAGAGAAGTGAAAATTAAAGTTGCTCTGATCAAATCAGTTTCATAGTGAAAGTTGCTCATAATGATATCCCTATTCTATTCTTCTTTAAGGCTTCTGGCCCACATATGCGGGGCCTTTGTGCATGTCCCACTTCCTTATTTCAGCCAACCCAACTCCTGCACAAGCTGGAGTAGGAGGCCTGGGTGTTCAAGGAGCTCATGGGTCGATGCTTCTCCCAGAATCGCCAAACTGGTTTAAATTGTGGATGGACATGCCAGCAACATGTGCTCGACTGTCTCCTCCACTTCCA
This sequence comes from Argyresthia albistria, assembly GCA_963457715.1. NCBI lineage: Eukaryota > Metazoa > Arthropoda > Insecta > Lepidoptera > Argyresthiidae > Argyresthia > Argyresthia albistria. The sequence continues at coordinate 4,743,809 of OY735257.1, read as the reverse complement.
TGCAACCCCTGCATAGGGGGCTGTTGGGAAATAAAAAGTCCCATACGTCAACCCTAACGCACAGAGGCATAATGACGTCACAAGGACATCACCCATCAGCCTCAGCCACGGTCTCCATTTCTTCAGAAAAAGTAAAAGTCATTTACGAAGATAGATAGCTGCACAGACTCCAGACAGAGGAACAAATGTGCTAAGGGGGCAGATCGAGAAGGAACAACACAATCATAAAAATTACACTATTTTATCGAAATTTTTATTAGATTTGGAATGGTCAAATAATAATATCCAAAATAAGTGTGTTTCTCGCTCAGAACAATAACTAAAGCAGTTTCTCGTGTTCCTACAATAGATAAGCTTGTTCGAAAACATATAGTAACTTCGCAAATGCTTTGATTGAATCTGTCAAAGTTGACACTCACTGTGGTTGACACGAACACCGCACGACAAGCAAGGAGGCATGTCCTTGCAAATTTTTACTAAAATATAGTAATATTTTCTGCATGATCTGAGTAAAACTACTATTCAATTGCTAAATTTAGTTACGTTAGTGCATAATAATTGAAAAAGTAAGTTCAAAGTTGTAGTTTCAGGCACTTCAGTAGGTTATTATTCACTTTCATCTCGCATGTACTTTACAAAGTTTTTCTATTTTTTTACGTGTTGCTGTGTATTATTCACATAACAAACTCCTTTCTGTGTCTGTTCCCCTTTTCAAATGATCGTATTTTTGCACCTGTAACAACAGTTTTTCCATCTTGAGTGTTCTTTCAGGATGCCACCAAAAAAGGTTGAAGAGCCTGAGAAAAAGCCCCTGATTGGCCGAGTGGGGACGAACCTAAAAGTGGGGATTGTCGGTGTACCTAACGTGGGCAAGTCCACTTTCTTCAATGTGCTGACAAAGAGTCAAGCAGCTGCTGAAAACTTCCCCTTCTGCACCATCGACCCTAATGAGAATAAGTATCCAATTTTAGTACCTTTTCATAATATTTGATGTGTTTTCTTTCTTCTTTTCTAGCTTTCGTGCTGACTGTTGATTTACTGGCAATCTTGGTTGGAGTGTACCACAATGACGCAATAAATATATGAGTATTATTATGAGTAGTTGTTAGTCCAGGTACCTATCTAATGTCAATGTCTCACTCTCAGGACATTTGACAGTGGTTTTATTCTCATGTAATCATTAATACTACATGATTACTTATTTACTACATATTGTTTACAAAATATTAAGGTCTTGCACTACCAGCCCTTGCCCTGAGGAAATAGGCCAGCAAATGAAAAATTTTGACATAAAAATTAAGGAAAATTGGACACAATATAGCATCACGCCATTACCATATGGGGTGGCAGATGCACAACTGTACCCACTTTTAGCCAGTGATTCAATGCAAGGAAATTTGGATTTCATCAATTAATTACAGGATTGGTTATTTAGTTCAATCTGTAACATACAGCTATTTAACTCCAAAAATAATTGATTTTACACAGTTGCAATAAATAACCTAAGCCAATAATAAATTAGAATGGAGGTTTTCCACTTTATTATGAGCCTCAAAATCAAAATGGTTGCAAAAACATAGAGAAAGTATTGTCAACATTTTGACACTGACAGGTTAACAAACATTTATTTTCAAGATGTTGAACTATACAGATTACAAGAAAAATTTGGTAATAACTGATAAGTTTGGTGTTGAGGGGATAAATGTTCAAAATAGTGTTATATCCAATGGATCGACTGGAAAGATTAGTAAAACAGATGATGTTAAGGAAAGCGACAGACGACCCCCACTGGCTGCTGCTATTGTTGGAATCAATAACACTGCAGCACCTCTTCCCAAGCCAGATGGTTTAAATGATATGTGGACTAACATTGATGCCCAGGAATTATACTTAATGTCAAAACCAACATGTTATTTGATATTAGGCAAACCCAGCCTTGGTGCACATGTGCTTGGAGAAGCCGTTTCCAAGAAGCTTAATTGTATTCACTTCTGTCCAAAGAATATTCTGCTTGATGAGTTGGACCAAAATAGTGATACAGGGAAGTGCCTGGATTTTAATATGAGACACAACAATGTCTGCAGATTTGATACTTTGTTGTCAATGATGAAGATAAAAATGGCTTCAGCAGCTGTAAAACACAGAGGTTATGTTATGTCTGGATTTCCAATGGTAATATCAGATAGGGCCGACTATTACTTCTATAGGCAATTAAATAGCGAAGAATCATTGCTTTCTATGGAAGAAGTATTAACAGAAATATTGAGTAATGTAGGGAAAAAGAAGAAAAAGGTAAAGAAATCGCCATCAGCTGCTGGCAGTGATGAGGGGGAAGAAGGAGTAAATGAAGAAGAAGAAGAAGAAGAAGTGGAGCCTGAGGAGCCAGAAGAAAATGAAGAAGAAGAAGAACAAGTTGTTGAATTACCTAAATATGTTTTAGATACTTGTTCTGGTGTAGTTAACTCAAAAAAGACACACATGGACACGAAAAAGGGAATACTACTTAAACAGTTTTATGAATTGCTACAACTCGACGTGACACCAGATGTAATAATTTACATTACTTCTCCTGATGCAGATATTGTCACAATAAAAAGCCATACATATTTAAATTACACCAACAATCAAATTGCGCGAGAACCTTTTACGAGTAACATTGTGTCTGAAGATAGATGGCCTGTTCCTTATGCAATTAATGAATATGAAAATGTATCAGAAAATCGCAATCTTAGCTCAAAGTATCTTTGCAAACAGCCTATTAATTTCAAAGATAATGCTATTGAGCAGTTGTGTAATTATCAAAACAATATTTATCCATATGTTCAGAAGCAACTCAAGGGAATAGATCCAAAAAGCCTGATAAAAGTGGATGGCCGAAGACCTTTGCGTGAAGTAGTGTATCAGGTCATGGAAAGATTTGTGTTTCTCCCTATAAAACCAGTCATCATACCGGAACCACTTTATATGGAAGAACCGCCTGATGACATGGAAGAATTCTGGAAAAATGTGGAGGAGTCAAATGTTATTAGTTTTGGAGGAGTTCGTTTTAATAGATATGCATCTCCATGGTTGAACAGATGCCCGGTTGAGTTGAAGAAACGAAAAACTGTAGTGGGAAAAGCCAAATTTGCGGTCTCTTTTCTAAAGCACGTTTACCTTTTTTCATGCCTAGACGCAATGGTAAAATTTTGTAGAAACCCTCGACCATTTTTACAGTTGAAGTATTTAGAACCCACTTGCAGGGTAATAGTAATTGGTACTAAGCTCTCAGGAAAAACAACAATCGCCAAGTGTTTGAATTTTATATTTGAAGCACCTATTATAGATTATACTAAATTATTAGAGGACGAGAGGAAAAAGAAGCATGCAGCATATTCAGTTACTGTACTGTCTGAATTGATAGCTACCATCGAAGACACAAGAATTGCACAATGGGACCAAAAGGAATTAAAAAGACTTCATGATCTTGATTTGTGGTACAATGAGACCAAGAGTCAGCTCAAAAGGTATGTACCCTTATTGGAAACATTTACAAACGATCCAGAACCAAATGAACAACTAACTGAGAGATTACATACAGCCAAAATGCCACTAATATATTTGCCGATTATAGAAGACTTAAGTCTTTGTAAGGAAGCCTTTTCTAACAGTGATGAATTGTTGAAGTATGCTCCTGTAGCATTATCTTCTATGACTGAAAAGCCTAAGACCCCAATTCTAGGAGACAACGATGTAGAAGAAGCTATTAATAAATATATTGAAACCAATGAACTTCAAAAAGAAATTGAACCGACGCCAGAAGAAATGGTAAACATTGTCAGTAAAATGATCGAAGAGACAAATTTTTTTGAAAAACGCCGGTCACGTGGCGAGTCTCTCAACGGCAAATGGATTGTTGATGGTTTTCCATCTGATCCCGAGTACTGGGAACTGCTAAATAATTCGAAGTTACTTCCATGCGTAACTATTGCATTGATCGAAAATAAGGAAATTGACAATGATCTACTGCAAAGATATAGAGATATTAACAGGTGTCCTAGAAACACAGAAGAAAGGTTTATACTAGCCAAAGATCCTTTACTAGACATAAAATCACTAAATACAGGTGCATCACAAAATACAGCGCTTGATGTGTCCATTATTCTATGTAATATCATTAGCGACGCATACGACATCATAGAAGGGTTGTTAAATGATGATGAATCTAAACCGCCGGACAAGATCACAGAAGCTTTCAAAGATTTGGATAAGTTTCGTGAAAATTGGGATAGTTTGAAAATTCTGCTTGAAGAAAATAAGTCAATGTACATCGAAGTCGAACTACAAGAAAAGTCTGATGTTGAAATAATCGAAGAAGTGCTACTAAACTTGCGTAAATGTTACTTCATTACTTATACAGAAAACGAAGAAGAAGGGGTAGATGCGGAAGAGGAAGAGGAAGAAGTAAAAGATAAAGATATGTCAATATTTAACGCACCATCCTTTTTGTGTGAACTCGGCAATTATTGTCCTATTGCTTACTATGACAAACACGTTCTATGGAAAGGGAAGGCTGAGTTTAGTCTGAAGTATGATAACAAGATCTATCGATTTAGCAGTGAAGAATGTATGCAGATGTTCCAGAAAGATGTGACTAAGTACCAGGCTTACAATAATCCGCTTAAACCCTTGCCTGCCTTGAAGATTTGCATCATTGGTTGCGTAGGAAGTGGACAAACTACCGTATCCAAAGCTATAGCCAAAGAACTCGGTTTGATGTATATAGATTTTTCTGTCTTCATAAACGATTATCTACTTCCCAGACACTTCAAAAGAGTAGGCCGCCAATACGAAAACAGCTTTACCGATACACCTATTGATGATGAAACAGTCACTGCATTCGAAGTTAATGAAGAGAACAAAAATCTTGACGTGCTTCCTAATGAGCTTGAACTAAGAACTATGGTGTATAATTATTTTGAACGAGGGTCACCACTAATCTCTGGACTTCTACAGAAATTAACGAAAAGGCTATGGTCTGAGGAACCTTTTTCAAGCGCAGGTTTTGTTTTAGATGGTTTTCCGAGAATGACAACAGATATAGAGAGTATGATAGCAGATTTTTGCATCCCTGACTTAGTTATCGAGCTAGAAAGTTCTAGTGACATATGTTTAGAGAGATTGTCACCCATAATGTTTAAGACTTGGAAAAAACAACTTCACGAAGCTAAAGAAAAAGCTAAAGAGATAAACGATAATAAAAGAAAAGAATGGATGAATTTTATAACATCAAACGTCATTGCTAAAATTATATACGAAGATTTTTTATCAAATACGTTCGCAATTTGTGAACCTTCTAATACTGACATTCGTAATTCCGCAAATCTTTCTGCCGGAAGCGTATTTGTGGAACCTGACAATGTTGCTGGAGATGGCATAGTTACTGGGTTGATAAGAAAATTGTATGATGAAATGGTAGAAGCTAACCCAGAGCCTGTAGATACATCGGAGTGGGAAGATCCTGAGGCAGTGCGTGAAAACATTGATTCCCGTTTGGAAAGTATTTATGAAGTAGATGATGAAAATATTCAAAGCCTGAAAGAAACCCTGATTGAACAAAACATTAGGTGTTTGTCGGTAGATGGAACAACGTCCTTGAGTAAGGTCCTGAGAGTAATCTTGTCTAATTTGAGCAATGTAAGAAACAGGAATGAGTCATTCTTTGAACAAACCTTTGTTGTCGATTATGATATAGCTGAATTACTACTGACTGAAGGACATTTACTTATGAGTAAATTTTATCGAATGTGTCCTGTACATATTCATGACAATCCAAATATCATTCAAAATCCTTTTAAAATAAACAGGAAAAAGAACACAGTTTTTCCTGTAGTGCATAGATCGTATGTTTATTTTACGTCTAGTAAAGAAAATTTAATGAAATTTAGGATGAATCCTTTGAAGTACCTAATTTGTAACAACATACATTCATTTATTGAATTCCCATTAAGAATCGGTGTGATTGGGACAACAAAATCTGGAAAAAGTATTTTAACTGCTAAACTTTGCAAATCTTACGGTCTTATTCCAATATCTAAAGGAAAGGCTTTACGTTACATAATGAAGGACTTGCACTGGACAGAATTGGCTTCTAAAATGACAGCTCAACTTATCAAAGGAGATTGTATCTCCTTGGACCTTTTAGTGCAAGCTGTTCAAACTGCTGCTTTGGACGATAGAACACAGACGTATGGCTTCATTTTGGACGGTTTCCCAGATAACGCCGCAGAGGCACAACAACTTGCAAAGAATGGACTGTATCCAATGTTCGTATTTGATTTAACTAGCAACAAAGAGAAAATACTCGAAAACGCGGAGAGAGAAATTCATTTTCCTATATTGAAATACATTCCGCCGTATCCTGTACCATTTGTTGAATTTAAATTCCTTCAGTGGAATGAACAGGGTCGTGGAATAAGATGCTGGATACGACAAGATTACAATAACATTTATGTCATTGAAGGCAACACCTCACGATGGACCTGTTTTAAGACTACTGTCGATAATGTAGCCGGATTAATTCCCAAAATCCATTACTATCTGCTTAACGTTGACAAATTTATTGTTTCTCTGGATGTGATGTGTATTTCCAACGAGATATTCCAAAAGAGAATGTCAGTTTATAAGAACTTTTGTCCTGTTTGCTTCCATTCTAATAAACTGCGACATAGCAACTTCCCCGTGGATAAGAAGGGAATTGTACAATTTAACAATAAATTCTTCTGGATCTGTCCGGAACACTTGCGTGTTGCACTTCTCAAGCCAGATTTGTACTTGAGTGGACGAAAAGTACGATTTCCCGAAGTCCCAGCAGTAGTGTCTACCTTTGATGTCCAGCAAGTATATGAAAATGGAATATGCATTGTAACTTATGCAGAGAACTTACCCTCACAGAAAATGAAAAGAGGAGACAATAACTTCGCCGCAAATTATAACGGAAAAGTTTACTTGTGCTGCAGTATGCAGTGCTTACAGAAATTTTTGGAGAAACCTCATATGTATTCCGATATTACTGTGTTCACCAACACTAAGCTTCTGCCAAGAGTTTCTCTCAAAAAATTGCCCCACCTGGGATATTTGGAGCAAACTGTTGGTAATATTATAACAGAAGCATGTTGTTATGTCAATGTCATACGGCCCAAGTATCCAGGTTTGGATATCAAAGTGTCTGGACTTATCCTGATAGCTTTATATTTGAAGTCAAAGAATGCCAAAGGCACCCCAAAGTTAGCGTTGTCTTTGTATGTGAAAGCTGGTAAAGTGTACGAAGCTCGATGTAAACTGATGATCGATATTGGCCTGCATTTGAGGTCCATGGGAAATCCATTCGCACATTATCCTGACTGTTGTCACGAAGGTAGCAAAGGCTTATTAACAAAGTCATCAAGTCAGTCTTAAGTTTCAACGCTCTCCCCTCTTTCGAAACTATCTAGGGTTACACAAAGATCTGTGATACCTAAATAGCAGATTGATGTATTTTATAATTATTTTACGCTAGACTATAATAAATTATACATATCTATATTCTATATTTTACTGCTAGATTTCAAAAATTTTGTCTAGGAAATACGGGATAAGTAAGCATTTCTTAATTCTATGAGTAAATATGTGCAGATAGAGCACGTCGAACTTTACTCTGACCTTCCGTCTCTTTTGTTCCAGCACGTAGGGTACCTGTGCCAGATGACAGATATGACTACCTCTGCGAGTTTCACAAGCCAGCCAGGTTGGTAATGCTACTTATTTAGTCAGGCCCGAAAGATAGACGTTCAGCACTAATCTCGATTAATCTTCGACATCCATAGATTCTTTGTATAGAAAGACATCGTTCGTTGACTCACCTTTTATTTAATATTGTGATGGTTGCAAGGTATATTCTAAAATCTTCTGTCCCTGCCTTAGCAACCCTTCGAAAACGTATTTTTGATATTTAATTAGGCGATTACTTTGTGTTTCCAGCAAAGTTCCAGCGTTCTTGAACGTGGTAGATATCGCTGGACTGGTGAAAGGTGCCGCCGAAGGGCAAGGCCTGGGCAACGCATTCTTGTCTCACATCAAGGCTTGTGATGCTATCTTCAACCTTTGCCGTAAGTCTACTGAGCGTACTTTGTGCCTTTGACAAATGTCTTTGTCCCTAGAGAATATAAAGTTATAATAGATTTAAGGAAAGAAAGCGTTTAAGGAAAGAAGTGCGCCTGGTGTGAAAATTAAACCTTTATATGACAATTTGTAGCATCTTCAGTTGACAGAATTCTAAGCTCTGCACTCAAACATTAACCATTCAGAAGCGCAGCCCTATTTTAAAGATCATGTGTTTTTTTGGCCGTTTTTTATATGAACCTATACATATATCTCCAAAGACTACAAAACAATGGACTTGACACCTGTCACGCTAATGCCCGGATTCCTGGGCGCTGATTAGGTTAACAAATTCGTTAAATCAGCCTCAGCTAATCACTCGCCGCTATTATTCAAAATAGCGTAACGTGATTGGCCGAAACTGATTTAACCAACGCGCCCAGGAAACCGGGCAATGTGCCTTCCGTCCGCCGTTGTGTAAACGTGTGACTGTTTGTTCGAAGGCGCGTTCGAAGACTCTGAGGTGATCCACGTGGACGGCGAGGTGAACCCGGTACGCGACCTGGAGACCATCGGCGAGGAATTGCGGCTCAAGGACGAGGAATCGCTTCTGCAGTACATCGACAAGACAGAAAAGCTCGTCGTGAGGGGCAACGACAAGAAACTCAAGCCCGAATATGTGAGTGTCGCTACACAACAACACGTGTGTGCGAGGGTGTGTGTAAGGGTGTGTGTGTGTGTGAGAGGGTGTGTGTGAGGGTGTGTTGTGTGTGTATCGGCGAGGAATTGCGGCTCAAGGACGAGGAATCACTGATGCAGTACATCGATGAGTCTCGCTACCCAACAACACGTGTGTGATGGTGTGTGTGTGAGGGGGTGTGTGTGTGTTCTGCCCTGCCCACCCCTGCCAATTCTCTGAGCCGTATGGCGGAGCCATAACATACTTAATTTTGCAGGTGTTACTTTGTACCTAAAATGCTGTTTTATAGTTGCTTTCAGTCGATTTCCGAGTTGCTTTACCTGTCAGAGATGAAGAATCGAGTGACATGTCGACGAAACAGCAGGCAAACTCTAGTAGGTACTCGTATGCCCGTCCAAAGTCCACGGCCCGCGATTTTCAATCTACCCACATCGAGATAAAGTTCAAACCCACCTATGTAAAAAACATTACTATGGAAAGTGGAATGGATGAATCACCTTTGAGTTGGTAGATGATAGACGTTTTTCAATATTTCTGTTCTAGGATGCCCTAATGAAAATCAAGGCCATATTGGTGGACGAAAAGAAACACATCAGATTCGGAGACTGGAGTGTTGCTGAGGTAAATATTATTACTATGAGCAACCAAAAACGGATTGCCATGCCGTGCAATGAGCGTTGCAACGCATTGCCATGCCGTGCAATGAGCGTTGCAACGCATTGCCATGCCGTGCAATGAGCGTTGCAACGCATTGCCATGCCGTGCAATGAGCGTTGCAACGCATTGCCATGCCGTGCAATGAGCGTTGCAACGCATTTTTGGTATGCTTGTCTTTGGTATTATGAAATCGAGTTAATGGTCCATGACAGCTGTATAACAAAACATTTGCAGTAGTCCCTCAGCAAGTTTTAGGTTTTACAGTCTTCACAAAATAAAAGGCCCGTTTTGACAGTTCAAGCCCATGAAGTTTTAACCCCTAATGCGTAGGTAATAGAAGCGGTTTTTAGGTGCAACCTGTACTCTTTGCTTGTACGCAACAGTTGGCTTTTATTACCTATGCATTAGGGGTTAAAACTTCATGGGCGTGAACTGTCAAAACGGGCCTTTTATTTTGTGAAGACTTTAGGAGTAAGTATATTGATTAAAGCCTACATTTTCAGATAGACGTGCTCAACAAGTACTTATTTCTGACGTCGAAGCCTGCTCTGTATTTAGTCAACCTGTCTGAAAAGGACTACACCAGAAAGAAGAATAAATGGTATGTATTGAGACTGCCCACGATACGGCTATGCATAACATACTTGTTATGTATACGAAATCTAATAATGATTTCCATATATCCGCCCGAATGAGCCTAAATGATGAATTTAGCAATCAATACCTATAAACATGTCGTGGGGAAACTGTCACGCAAGATGGAGTGCTGAATAACAGGCTACCTACATATGTTGTTCAGTTCAGTTGCTCTGATCAAATCGGTTTCATAGTGAAAGTTGCTCAGAATGATGTCCCTGACAACCCCCTAAAATATGACTACACCTTTCTGTTACACCCTGTACACTTTGTTAATATATTTTTTGTGAACACCAGGCTGCCCAAGCTGAAGGAATGGATCGACAAGAACGACCCCGGCGCGCCGCTCATACCGTTCTCCGGCGCGCTCGAGTCCAAACTGCTAGACATGGACGCCGAGGAGAGGGCCGCCTACTTGAAGGAGAACAATGTTACTAGGTAACCTAAATCATCATCACATCCTGACACCGCACCCCTCAGCAGGGGCAGCAGGTATAGGTAACGCCAAACAACTTGAACAAATGACCTTGCATGCGCAGAAACCATCTGATATATGAAACTGCGCACCACGGTATGGGGTGCGGGACGCGGCGTGCGGAAGGAGCATCGCATCGAGCGCGCCTAGCCACGCTACTGGTAGATCATTCAAACATTGTTTCCCGCTTTGAGTTCACACTTGCGTGCAGTGAAATCACGGATAAAAAATGCCTCGACGTCCTAACGTAGTTTTAAAAAGGCAAGCCAGAAAGATGGTATATGATGAGTTTTCTATCGATGGAGATATTATTATGTTTTATAGGTGTACGTGGAAAAACGTAATTTTAGGGAATTTCAATCGTAGGTATCCCATAAAAATCTTGTCTTTTGTCAAATCATTATTCTTTGTTAATAGACACCAATAAAGACGACATATGTCGCTAAATAATTTACAGTTTTATTTTGATAGTCATATCCACAGACCATTAAATCTGTATAGTTCGCAGCAAATGTACCTACCTACTTCGCGTGTCTCAAACAGTTATTGTGCACCTGTTACCGCTCAGTCCCTCATGCAAATGGTACAGTATATTTTCTCATTTTCTATCGATTGAACTAAGTAAGTATATAGTATTGTGCACTAAGATTCATGCAGTATACTGTAGGTACGATTTGTTTTGAGAATTTTAAGTGCGTCGTTTTTTCGGCACGTAAGTGTACATGCGCAAACTTTCCCCCACCACGTCACATTTTGCTCAAGTTGTTTGGCGTCTACTATAACTTAAATTGTTTTGTAAAAGGTAGACTATAAAAAAACGGCCAAGATCGAGTTGGACTTGCGCACGAAGGGTTCCGTACCATTATCTATAAAAAACCGCAAAAAAAATCACGTCAGTTGCATGGGAGCCCCCCTTAATATTACATTTATTTTGTTTTTTTTTGTATTTCGTATATGTTTATTGCACATATCAGAAAAAAAAACAAACAATACAGAAAAGGCATGAACAAAGGCAAGCTTATCTCTAAAAAGAGACTAGTATTTGTTGTTTTAGCGGCAACAGAAATACATCATCTGTGAAAATTTCAACTGTCTAGCTACCACGGTTCATGAGATACAGCCTGGTGACAGACAGACAGGCGGACAGCGAAGTCTCAGTAATAGGTCCCGTTTGGCACCCTTCGGGTACGGAACCCTAAAAGTGAGTCGACTTCAAATGAACTCAAAAGTAAGAAACAACGACATTTTAACCACGTACAAAACTAATTTGGTGTCGATTTTTTTTGGTTGCCTTGCCATGCCGTGCCTTGAGAATCAGAAACTGTTAGTATTTTTAAGTAGGCACCTACCTAAAAAAAACGACACCTAAAATATAATACTACTCCCATCGACTTTCAGCCTCGTGTCAGCCCGGCTGTTACTGTGTAACACATTATATTATAGTATCTGTGTTAACACAAACAGTTGTCAAGCGGTACGCGATGCGTGTGTTAGGTAAAATTTCAAATTGAAAGGAGGAGATAATTATATTACTCACGCCACTGCTCGGAAATACGCTAAACGATGGTCTATAATGAAGCCCCAAAGCAGTGAATAGTTAAGCAGGATAGCAAAAAAACAAGGACAACAATGTTAATCGGTAAACGTCTCATAAGGACATAAGCTGAACAAACTAGACGTGGGAGCGAGAAGGTTAAAAGTATTGGCTTGTTTGATATGGTTCAGTCAAATGTCAACAGATGACTCTTTATGTCGGTACACCCGTGCATGCCGTCGGTAAAGATGGCGGCGTTTGAATAATTCCAGACCTTAAACTTTATATTTTGCATTTCCAGCGCTCTAGACAAGATCATCGTGCAAGGATACAAGGCGCTTCAGCTCGAGTACTTCTTCACGGCGGGAGCTGATGAAGTGAAGGCGTGGACCATCCAGGTTTGTTGTCTACGCCTGTATGTCTTCCAACTAGACTACGCCCCGGCGCGTATGCAAACACTCGCTTTTGCCGCGTGCGAGTGGCACTAAGAAACCTGTGGCTCAGTACCGAACCAACTGCACGAGACAGCGAGTATACTCGGCTGCACTAGCACCTTGAGTCTTGAAAGGAGGTTCAAAAACTATGTCAAAAACGGTTTATTGAAGAAATCTTATTACAGTGTAAAATAATATTTAGATGAAAAAACTGCGTGGTCTTTACCATCTCAGCGCAAAGAAATCCAAAGAGGGGCGATGGACTGAGTCAGTACGTCTCTCTTCGGTATATTTCCTTAGACTCAAGTAGAAATACATAACATTGTACCTATTTTAAGGCTCTGACATATTTAAAAGAGGTACGGGGGAGTTTCTAGCCCTTCTTTGCTCCATCCCTAAGCCCACAGCTTCCGAACGGGCGGTAGTATACAAAAATATTAATATTTATATTGACGTTGACTAAGTAATCTGTATGATTTTATTCCTATTTTTCGTTAATTAATTTACACGTTGTATAATTGATTGTCCATACGGGAATGTTTCCATTTCTTGAGTTTATCTATTGCAGAAAGGCACAAAGGCGCCCCAGGCCGCCGGCCGCATCCACACGGACTTCGAGAAAGGCTTCATCATGGCCGAGGTCATGCACTTCAAGGACTTCAAGGAGGAGGGCACTGAAGCCGCCTGCAAGGCTGCCGGGAAGTACCGCCAGCAAGGTAATATATGTTGGATTTAGGACCTTTTTCAGGGAGTGCCGATAACTACACAACGGTCCGTCCAAAGTCCACGGCCCGCAGTTTTCAACCTACCCACATCGAGATAGTTTAAAACCTACGAAAAAGCAAAACAAAAGATGTTAGTGCTTTGGGGTTATTGGACGCTTGCGCAGAGGATGGAAGTAAGCTCTGTGTCATTTTACATTCAAAATTTATGATTTATTTGTTTAATAGGGTTTATCGGGACTTCTTGAAACATGCCTTTACAAATAGTTGCTTGATTGTTGTGACATAAAAAGAATCTATGTAAAGCAATTATGTCAATCTACTTCGGCCAGATTACGGGACGTACGACTTCTGTATCATAGACACATAACCTCACGCCTTTTTTTCATAAGTGGGGTAGGCATAGACTCTTGCCCAATTTATACCTCTTGGCATATTTATTTTTCAATGTTTGTGACCCCTCGAAACTTTTATCGCAGGACGCAACTACACAGTCGAAGACGGCGACGTAATCTTCTTCAAATTCAACGCAGGCGCAGGTCTGAAGGACGCTAAGAAGAAATGACGTGACAAGGTACTACTAACTATTGTACACATGCTGTACCTTAACCTAGCCGTTTACACGCTACTGCAGTAGCGGATAAGGATAATCGCATTTAAAATAACTAGTTAGGGGTGACAAAAGGGTGTAGTCATATGCAGTGGGATTTAGATATTTTGATCAACTTTTAGCCTAAAACAAGGATACCTGTGTTGTGTATCCCCCTATGTATCCATACGTTTTTGGGCTGGCAGGCCAATAATTTTGTTTAGTGATATGTTTTTGTAATGGCTTAAAGCTTGCTTAATATGGCTAGACTATTTTGTCACAACCTGTGTAACTTATATTACTTTTTTTTAAACAAATGGAAAGTGCTGTTCATGTTTGGTAATATATAAATGTTTGGTCATAATTAAGTTTATTTTAATGCAAAGTCGCCGAGCAGCTCAGCACGTGTTGAATAAATGGTTTTGTAAATAAACTCCTGCGGTGTTTATATGACTTCCACGAATTCTTCTATACGTGGTATTTTTTTGTTAACCGGTGTCTGAGTGTCCTCTGTCTCCACGGATATGATACCTGTGAATGAATAAGTGTAGGTGTTACGACCTGTTATGGGGCCTAGCAAGTTGCACAGTTGTTAAAAGTAGATTTATACAGATCGTAATAAGACGCCACAACTTTTCTTCAGTGATTGAATGTGTGTCAAGTCTGCTAAACACATTTCATTTGATCACACTTTTTTGACATAATTACACCCAGTTTCCTGGGCGCTGATTAAAGTTAACAGGTTGGCTAAATCAGTTTCGGCCAATCAAGTTCCGTCAATTTGAATAATAGCGGTTCGTGATTGGCTGAAGCTGATTTAACCAACCTGTTAACTTTAATCAGCGTCCAGGAAACCGGGCATTAGACTACCAATTATGTCAAAAACGGGTCTTTGAATGATCAATGAATCGTAATGTGCTTAACTTGACATCCTGGACTGAAGTCCTAAACCCCAAATTGAGACATAATTTTGACCACAGTTTGGTATGTTTTTTGTTTAATTAAGTAGTATCGCATATTTCCCGTGGTAGTCCGTCATTGTAGAAACATTAGCATTTAAAGCTGGGTTTCAGAAAACTTTAAAGACAAAAGACAGTCAGTGCCTTTTCACACACACACCGGTTGCCGGCTAACCGGTTGTCATATTCAAACGATTGCCAGGCAAATTACGCCGGTACATCCTGATGTGCCAAAACGTGAAATATTTCGTAATTTCTTTATTGTACTCACATGACAGTAAAAAATAGCTTAACTTAGAAAAAATATGTACAAAGGCGAGCTTATCTCTAATAAGAGATTTCTTCCAGCAAACCATGTTGGGTAGGAGACGGAGATGATAGGTAATATCATGAAACGATAAAATCTCCCTGCGGTGGCTTAGGTGAAGACTAAAGGGAGCGAGCGCAGCGAAGCCCCCGAATAGTCTTCGATTTCGTTTGACATGTATTAAACAAAAAACATCACGTAGTGCTGAATAAAATGCTTTTAAAAAGACATGTTTTCGTTAAAACCCGCCACATCATGATGTGTCCAGTAATTGCTTAGGCATGTCATGAAATGGCGGGGCACATGACGGCACATCATGATGTGCCCATCATGATGTGCCCGATTCTACGATCGGCCGCCGACATACACATTACCTTCGTCTCCACCACTGCCCACTAAAACTGCGTCCAGCACGATCCGCAGTTGTTTGAGGAACCGCTTCAGGTTGACGTGAGACAGCACGCCCTGCTCCGTTAGCGGTGCCAGCTTCTCCTTGTCTCGCTCGGTTTTGTTCAGCACGTTGTTCAGAACGTACGCCAAGCCTTGAGTGACACTCTCTTCCCACTCCTGGGTAAGGTATGATGATAATTAGTTGTTGTACCTATTTTCCTTTATTCTGCAAGCGACTACTTCGAATAGTGAACACTAATACCTGAGTAGCTTTGACCACTCCTTATAAATTGAAGTAGTGCTGTAAATTTGATAATTATGAAAAGGACTGTCCAATTTGTGGTACTTTTGCCCCATATTATTTCACCAAATGCAAGAAATATGGTCACTAACATTTAAGATCTCATCCATCACACAAAAATGTCACATCTTAAAAACGTTTACCTATTAACTGTACGCTAGAATCCTAAGAGAAGTTGCGAGTCATTCCCAACACAAGTATTCTTATTACTTACTGGGAAGTCTTGTTTTGTGTTTTGTAACAGTTTTTAAGAAATAAAACAACTTTTACTTTACTTAGAAAATCTGTGCCCATCTTATGGGAATAAGGGTAATAAAAGTTCTCTACCTGATAGTCTTCATAAAGTGAATTTAGGCTCAACATTTCTTCAACCAGCTTGACTTTAAGGTTGTCTGTTGAAGTCATGCGTAATATATGAATGATGAGGTGTCCCACCGCCGCCATCGTACAGGCTGCTCTGAAGACCACAAACGTTACGAACAAAATATGTTAAACTCTAATTTCTTGAAACTATTGCTAGCATGAAACTAACCAAGGGAATTCCGTCGCCCTCGTCCCCGTAACCGAGATCTGATGGGAGGGGATGAATCTGGAAAGATTCAATCCCCTTAGGATTATTTTCATTCCACTAGTGATACAAATTCTCCGATTATTACCACTCCATTATCCTACTTAAAAATGCGTATTTTTTTGCCACTGACCTGCTTACGTTCCGTTTGCATTTGATTATAGCATGAGCAGTATCCGTCAGTCTAGAATACGTGTCTCTCATTAGGAACTCCAAGGGATCACAGTCGCCCGGCGGTGAAGAGCCATACTGAACCAGGAGACGTTTTTGTACTATCGTGAACTGACTATGAAGAACGGCCAAAGCATCCTGCGAAGATAGTGCAAACCCTTTTGAATTTTCTATGTAGTTAGGTACTTGTTTTAAGGGAACGCGTATGAGCTTCCATGCAGCTTCCCTAATAATTATTCTATAAGTACCAGTAGCTTGCCTACCTCATTTCTTTTCGTGATGATTCGTTCCTTCGCATGAGCCTCTATCCTTTTCAAAAAGGTCTGGATCAAATGCACTTTAAAATCTTTGCTAATGTTCTTTTTAATTTTAAAGTCTTTTACGTCCATTCGTGTGAAGTACTCCCTAAGTTTATATGCAAGGCATTCTAATATGGGTATTATTTCTGATAATTCTCTGCATTCTATTGTATAGTTCTGATTCTGAGATCTCATAGTAACTATTCTATTGTTTCCTCTGTATGCGAATGAAATTCTGTCTGACGTGCTTCCATGTCTTTCTAAATCCTCTTTGGAATAATCTGTAACCGGTCGTGTAGAAATTTATTATTTTCATCGATGTAAAAAAAACTGCTTATGATAAATAAACTGATCATTCATTTCACATTTATTTATCCATTGGATATGGCGCGCTCGAACGAGCCATAGAAATGTTTAATTCTGGCAAATGCTTACGTCTTAAAAGGGAAAAGTCGTCATACTATGCTTTTTTACCCGACTGCGACAACGCCAACGGAGGGTTCAATTATTATCATCACAAAACATCTCAATTATAAAATACACACCAGCAAATAACTCCAGAAAGTCTACACACGTCTTGTTAGTGTTGACATCGAACTTCACTACATTCCCATCAACACCATCAAATGGAGTACAATACAAGCTTATGGGTATCAGTACTTGTCTATTTAAAACAACTATTTTACCAGTCGACTCCGTTACCGTGAATAAAATATTCAGTCTCGTATCCGAGATATCATCTTCGTTAGATACAAATATTTGTGTTTCTACGATTTCTGTTCCGTTAATGTTGTCGAGGCATATGGTGGCATTTGAGCATGAGAATGGTGGGCAGCAAACGAGCGTTATTTGAACTGCTTGTACAAGCTTAGGTTCATTGCAGGTCAGTACCACCACAATAGGACACATGAGTAGGTGAATCCCTTCCTCAGAGTGGTCTGTGAATTGTTGGAGTAGATTTTGCACAGGCTTGCCAGCGTCTGCTTTGAATTGTATTATTTCGTCTATTCTTTTTTCTCCGTCTAGATCTGGAAAAAAAACCAGCAATTTAGGAAATACTCTTGCCGATAAATTTGCTGAATCTTACTTGCATTCGGGAAAATGCCCTTGTCCCTCGATGGGGACATCAATGGGCGACATTTATTATTAGTTTTCATTTACTTTGTCTGGTTAAGTAATTGCATTTAATATTTAACAAATATTCTTACCATCTTTATTATGCATGATTCTTTGCAACGAAACTTCAATCTCATCCAATTCATCCTGATCCCTTTCAGCATCAACAACTTCATTCAGAATCGGTGTTGCCCCTGGATTTAGGTCTGGTTCCGTGCCAATATAACCTATATTGACTATGCCCTTTGCAGATAGAGTGACCACGCCTCCTGCCAGTGATTTGAGGAAACTCCTGCATATTGCTATGGGGATGTGAAGTAATCCGCAAGACCACAATAGTGTGGTACCTTCGTAGATATAAAGCTTTGAATCATCCGATGCTACCATCAATATCAGTCGAGCTCCGGGTTCTGAAAGTGTGATACAACCTTTTATAAGGCTCTGTCCACTTTGTGCCCACCAAATCTTGAACCTTACGGTAATAAATTCCAAAATCAATGAAAAGTTCTGCATGCCTGTGCCCTATACAGGGTGTAACAGAAGGGTGTAGTCATATTTTAGGGGGTTGTTAGGGAGACCATTCTGAGTAACTTTTACAATGAAACCGATTTGATCAGAGCAACTTTTTTTTTTTCATTGCTCCATACATTTTTCTCCGGGGGCGGTCAGCTGATTTGTATAGAGAAGTGAAAATTAAAGTTGCTCTAATCAAATCGGTTTCATAGTAAAAGTTGCTCAGAATTATGTCACTAACAACTCCCTGAAACATGACTACACCTTTCTGTTAGCCCTCTATTATGGGTACACATAGTAGGTAAATAAGTGCTAAAATACAGGCATTTTGCAGCATATTGACTAGTAGCAGACGGAGTTGAAGTGATTGAAAATGTAAAGAATTTGTGAGTTATTTACCATAATACCATCCAATGATGTAAGCATAGAAACAGATGGGCATATAATCAAACTTCTTGATGAACTTCATCAGACCGTTATCTTGGAAGCAGTAGATGTATCTCTCGCCCAATGCTATTATGCTTGAAAAATTATTGCTAGTCTGTAATACATAAAAGTTAAGTAAGTATGTATCAAAGTTACTGTCTGGGGCTAAGAAAAATCAACTTTAGGAATGTGATGGATGACTTACTTGTATTACTTGTACTGACGATATCTCTTCACCAGCGTTATAAACCCATTGCGGTATAATTGTTTTGTTTTGTCGTATATTCAAATCGCTAAATTCTCTTAGCTGCTGATAACTGCAATCAAAATAGGAGAGTTTAACTGTTATCGTCATTCAGTTTAATCATCAATCAATGTAATAGGAGAGTTTAACTGTTATCGTCATTCAGTTTAATCATCAAACAATGTAATAGGAGAGTTTAACTGTTATCGTCATTCAGTTTAATCATCAATCAATGTAATAGGAGAGTTTAACTGTTATCGTCATTCAGTTTAATCATCAATCAATGTAATAGGAGAGTTACTGTTATCGTCATTCAGTTTAATCATCAATCAATGTAATAGGAGAGTTTAACTGTTATCGTCATACAGTTTAATCATCAATCAATGTAATAGTTGAGCATAGTGTGCGTTAGTATTGCGATGCGTATGCTTACAGCTGCATTTATGAACATACCTATATATTTCGACCAGCCAACTTGACTTGCAAATAACAAACGAATCAGAACTCGCGATATACGCTACAGGACCCGGTATGATAACGTTGTCAAACACGCAGAGGAATAGGAACAGGTCCTGATCGAAGAAACTCATGCTTCCATCCAATCCTAGAATGCAGATGAGATCTCTAGTCTTTATGTTACCGAAGGGACCACAAGTCAAACTGTGAGCTTTCCTTTTGAAGTTGCGGCTCAGAACTGGTGTTAAAAGGTTTTGCTCCCCTGAAAAAAAAGTTTTGTTACAGCAGGAGATGGGTAAAAAAGCGAATGTAGTAAGTTGTAGTGGAGTCCCTGAATAAAATTAATAACATGTTATAATATCTACCAGCATCTGTGTGCCCATCTCTCCTTTGTAAGTCGTATATCGCGTAGCTTTGTGCATGTAGGACTATAATTTGACGATGATCGATATCACTGAAACAGTAAAGTTAAGTAAGTAGATCGCCTTACGGCTTAGGTTACGGCCAATTTATTACAAAAACCGCATCAAATACGACTAAAGTTCCTGAGAAGCGATCAAACGTCACCTAGCTGCTGCAGCGACCCTGACGGCTATCAACCGTTAAACGAATCTAAGAACCTGCTGGAAATTACAGCATTTAATGCAAAAACCACATCCAAATCGGTCTAGCAGTTTTTTAAGAAAATGGGTAAGTACGGACATACATACACACAAACAATCGCTAACCCCAGCCAGCCCCTACCTTTCCCTTCCATCCGTCTTGGGTAGAAATTATTTAATTAACTACGAAGGTCAATACGAAAGCGCACTTACGTCGTAAACTTCCCAGTATCAACGTGTAGCACAAAGTTACTCAGCCTGGACTCCAAGAGAACCTGAGCAGCGTTATCGTCAGAATTTGGTTTGTATACTTTCAGAAGACTCTCCTCGCCAAGCACAATACAGTCACTGTCACTGTGCGAACTAAACCGCTCCACCTTAATACAGCTGCCGTTTTGAATGCCGCTTGTAGCATCTTCCTGCAGCTTGTGGTTTGACCACCAAGGCTTTAATTTAAATATCGACATTCTGAATTTAACTAGGAGAAGTGGAATAACACTTGAGTATCAGCGGATATGAAGGTAGGTAACCATGGAAATAACTGTGTAAACACAGATTGGGTACTGGATTTGTAAGTAATTCAGAGGCAATTGTAAAGTGGGTAAGTATCTACAATTTGTATGTGATAATTTGAAATTATTAATTTCCCAAATGGTAGGGTTCCTCTCTCTGTCTCCAGCTAGGTTTAAGTTATAGGTACCTTACAAGTTACACCTAAGTAACGTTATACCGTACAAAGTTTGTAGGTATGTCATACTGGGCCTACAAAATAATGTGTGTTATGTTAGGTAAGTCAGTGCCAAAACCAGCTGTTGGAAATTGGAAATTTCAATACGGGAACCAATACAAAGAAATCCATTGATAAAGCCCATTATCACATAATTTCGTGAGGTAAATAATTGAAACAAAAAGTAAACTTTAGAAAAAACCGACTTCCACAAACCCTATTTGATTAGATTGATTTAATACAAACTGTAACCCCTTATCCCCCCCCATGGGGAATTATTTTGTCAAATCCCATATCAGGGCTACCCCACGCTACTAAGGAACCTCTGTACAAAGTTTCATGGCTCTAGGTCCACCGGTTTAGGCTATGCGTTGCCTGCCCGTCAGCCACGCATTGTATTTGTACCTCGTATTGAGCAGATCTGGTGGCCATATGTGGTCTTCATCAGCAGTTCCGCATCACAATATTATGCTTACCATGTGCATTTGCATTATTATGAAAAACACAAAAATCACTATAGGTCTGCCTATAATATTTGAAGAGTTTCTCCAGGATCCCATCATCAGATCCTGACCTGGTGTCAATGGGACCAATGGGAAGGTAAACCCTTTCAAACAAAAAAATAATTTTCCAAATCGGTTCATCCGTTTAGGCGCAATCGGGGCACATACATAAAAAAAAACACCCAACTGGTGGTGTGAATAAACGAACGCAACTCAGACGAATTGTAAACCTCCTCCTCCTTTGGGAAGTCGGAGTCGGTTAATGAATGAATTGATAGTATTGATACTCGCAGCGCCACCTATTAAAACGCTGAAGTTTTGCTACTCAATACCAGATGACGCTTATATCGTCTTTTACTGAATCTACCATAGATATTGAAAACGTTGAAAGACTTCGGTGGATTTAAAATACTTTTTTGCTGCCATCCTTCCTTGCTTGTTTGTTCTTTGTTTGTCTTGTCTATGATTAATTTCCTTTGGCCTTTGCTTCAGCGTTGCCATTTGGCAACTTTGGTTGCCATTTTGGCAACATTTGACCCTTCGTGGCAACCAAATGGCAACCAAGCTCAAATGGCAACTTTTTGGCAACTTATCGACTTGTCGCGCGATCATCAATAAAAAAAATATCGAATGTCTTTCGCAGATGAACTGAACGCATCGAATTGAACAAAATCAAAATCTTGAACGCATTTTTATTCCCAACAATACATAATTAGTAGACAAACAAATTGTACCCGTATTTCTACAAACAAAAGGTCTAATTTGGTGAAGCTAGACATAAAAGTAAATTGTATCTAGTGCAGTGCGAAAGGAAGTTTGTTTCGTGATTTTCTAATACTTTTGTTTTTAAATCTATGGGTAAGTTCTCTTCTTATTGTTTTTATCGCAGACTACCTATAGTCCTATTTGAAAAACTAACTTTACTGATTGAATCATCATTCATTCATTTTATTCATCATCAGCCAGTAAACGTTATCAATCACTGTCATCAGCCCTTTCCAGCGTTTAGGGTGCCTAGCCTAGGATAGGAATAAGACGTTGCTCAGGGTCATAAATTCATAATGCTTGCAAGAAATCGACGAAAGGTACCTAATAAGTAGGTAGGTAATTTTGGCTGCAAATAGTGTTTTTGGTTTGTCTTCGAGTTTCAGATTTTGTCTCAAATAATGTAAATTTCTCTTTTTTTAAACACAACTACTTACTAAATTAATAATTCAGTAACATTACTGAATATTACTTTGTATTCAGAATTTATTTTTCTAAACTAAAACTCCTATCAGTTTTGAGTGTCAAGCAAAGCAAGAAAGACTCAACAAGCGCGATCTGTGTTCGCCGAACACTGTTCGGTGTACCTACACGTTTAGACTACAGTAGGTTCGAGAACAGCTCACCCGTTTTACTCTCATTTTGTAAAACAAAAAATGCTCTAATAAAACATAAAACTAGGCAAATGGTAGGTAGGTACCTAGTTGCATTCAGTTGGATCAAACAAATTGGTTGGTCTGTCCGTCCTTCTTTGTCAATGTACAATGTAAAACATGAAAGAAAGAAAGTGTTGCCATCTTATTATTTTTTAGATAGATAGATAAGAGATAAATGTTCATTTCATCCATTAGAAGATAGGCAAAGGTTATTATTTTTTATTTACTTACGGCTGCTTTTTTTCAGATTATTTTTTTCATTGAGTTGGAATTCACCAATACAATGTGTGAGTGACTCAAAAACTTCGAATAACTTAGGTGAGTGTTATTTTTCAGTTACTTAACACTGCTTTTGGTCTTTTGGTAATGGGAACGACTGTTTATATGTATTAAAAGATTTTCCTTTTATATTTTGCAAGGCTTGGCTTTTAAAATTAAAAGCGCCATGAAGAGATTTTTAATATCAAAATCTTCAACACCTCGAAAAAACGATGACGAAGTGGTGGTGGGTTCGGAACTGCATGAAACTCCTTCCAAAAAAAATAAGATTGATGAAAAATCGCAGACATTCACCACAAAAACACTAACACCAGTGTCATCTACAAGAAAAACAGAACCAAACAGGTAAAAATATGGCCCACCTTAAATATACAAGATTGTTTGGGTTACAAGCTAATTTAATTTGACCAACTAACATAGCGACTGATATTATTGTGTGTAACACCTGGTTTGCAATTATTATTTATTATCTGATATTGTTATTTTTTGCTTTTGAATGTTGTGCAAATATGTTTTTCATCACATCTATTCAAAAAGATCTACTTTAGTCCCGGCAAACAGGGACTAAAGTAGGTCATTTAGTCCCTAGGGAGTAAAAGTAACTTTTTAATTTTGTTGCCAGTACAAAGGAAAAAAATGCTGTCACTAATCAGTTTCACTACCACTCAGGCTGACAGACCCAATTAAAAGAGAGATCGATTCTAAACGCAGCCAATAAAAAAAAAGTTTTGTACTAAAATGCGTACTCGACACAGATTAGATAATCCGATCGACCGAATCGATTGACACCGATTGGTGACAACAGAGAAACAACCTTACAGAATTGATATCGAAACACAGACCAAATAATTAAAAAAGTTGTGGAAAATTTGTAAACAAAGCGCGCCAAATCTGAATGCTGTAATTATTTCAATTTCGTTTGCGGATATTAGTAAAGAATATGAGTGAAAGTGAGTGTCTAACTCCAGATGATAACAACAAACGCAAATGACAAATACAAGATCTGTTACCAATAAAATCACGAGGAATATTAGGTATGTAAAAACTAGTGGTTATCTGAAAATGCTTTTTGAACCAATTTTCAAGATTTAGCCAATACTAAACAATCTTTAACTATGTGGAGGACATATTCGTAATTCGTAATTTCTTTATTGTACTAACACAAGAATGACAAACAGAAAACTTATAATAGATAACAAGAGATTTCTTCCAACAAACCATTACACACACAACATATCACGACAATTGTGTAAATTAATATAGGGTCTAACAGAAAGGGGTGTACAAGCCGAAAGAAGGTTGTTAGGGACATCATTTTGAACAACTTTCACAATGGGACCGACTTGATCAGAGCATCATTATTTTTCACTCCACCATACAGATCAGCTGAGCGCTAGGCCCGATATGTACTGTGTTAAAAATAAAGTTGCTCTGATCAAGTCGATCCCATAGTGAAAGTTGTTCAGAATGATGTCCCTCTTTCCGCTTGTACACCCATTTCTTTGACACCCTGAATAGGTACATGTATGTTATTTTATTGATTACTTACTACTTTTCTCATAGAGGGTGAAGAAAAGTAGAGTGTCCACCTCAGGAGTAAAAACTATTTTTGGCTCGAGTGATGTACTTTGAATCCCTCGCTCCCTCAGGATTCTACTTTTGAGTCCCTCGTTACACTCGGGACTCAACTCTAGAATCCCTCGGTCGCTCAGGAGTCAAAAAACACTCTCGCCCTAAAAATAGTTCTTTACTCCCTTGGTAAACAATCTACTATTTTGTTTCATGGTTATTTTGCATGGTGTGGCTTTTTACTAACAAAAAAGAGCTATGAAAGGACTTATAACACCAAAACCTTCAACGGATATTCAAAGCAACAACAACTTAATTGTTTCTTCTGTTTCTGACCCTCAAGTGTGTGTTTCTAATGAAACTCATAACATTGAGCATGCAACAAAATTGGTAACAGCCACGAGCACTAGCATGACACCAACACCTGTTGCTTCTTCTTCAAAGTCTTCAAGTACATCACCAATACCAGTTGCCTCCTCTTCAAAGTCTTCAAGCACATCCCTAACACCAATTGCTTTAATATTGGATTTAAAATGCATGGACACTTACACATAATTATTTTATTTTAAATATGAAAAAAACATTTCAGCTTCTAGAAAAATGTGTTTGTGCTGTGAAATAGGAGTCTTAATTTATTTTTTATTTTCATTTTTATCTTTTTATTTATATTTTATAATATTTTTGTTTTCAGGAAAACATGGATTTAACTTTTTAAAGAAAACATATTTGTGGAATTAATTATTTATCAATTTTTGGAAAACAGATTTTTTTTGATTTAATTTTATATTAACCAAAATGCAGAGCAATAAACAGTACTCAATAGGTATAAACTATTTTTATATTAAACGCATAGATTTTTTTTACAGATTTTTTCTAATGGCAACCTTTGGTTTCAGATGGCAACATTTGAACCTACAAATGGCAACCTGGGCTGAGTAGACTCTGGCAACACTGCTTTGCTTGCAAAATCGCGAATCTGTTTTGGTTGGCATCGAAAATTACCATTTTATATTCAAATCCTAGGTTGTACAACTTGAATTAAGTCGTGAATTTGCTACTATAAAGCTTGGCTAGTTTGTTGTTCAATCTTGTGCACGAACACTTGTCGAAATGTCCGAAGAGATTGTTCTAAACAACGGAGGCGGAGATGCTGGAGAACAAAGAACAAACGGCGGCAGCAAGGATGAAGGTGACGCTTGGGGCAGCCACGACTCGTCGAGTACGCGGCGCTACGCCAAAATGCCCGTCGATAGGAACGCGCCATACTATAACATGGGACACAAATCCCGCGGTATGGCACTCATATTCAACCATGAGAATTTCGATATCCATAGCCTGAAGCCACGCACGGGGACCAACGTAGACTGCGATAACCTCATGAAGGTCCTAAAAGGACACGGGTTCCGTGTCACCGTCAAGCATAACTTGAAATCGGAAGAGATCAATGCATACGTCCAACAGACTGCTGACATGGACCACAGTGACAATGACTGTCTGCTGATTGCTGTGCTGAGCCACGGAGAGATGGGTATGCTATATGCTAAGGACACGCACTACAAACCCGACAGCCTGTGGTATTATTTCACAGCTGATAAATGTCCATCTTTGGCTGGCAAGCCAAAACTTTTCTTCATACAAGCCTGTCAAGGAGACAAGCTTGATGGTGGTGTAACTATGCAAAGCAACCGCTCAGAAACTGATGGCTCATCAATTGCCTCATACAGGATTCCTATTCATGCTGATTTCTTGATTGTCTTCTCGACTGTCCCTGGGTTCTATTCTTGGAGGAACACTACGCGTGGATCGTGGTTTATGCAAGCTCTCTGTGAGGAGTTGCGCTTTTATGGAGCCAAGAGAGACATACTTACTCTACTGACATTTGTTTGCCAGAGAGTTGCATTGGACTTTGAGTCGAACACCCCAGATATGCCCACCATGCACCAGCAGAAGCAAGTGCCGTGTATTACCAGTATGCTAACTCGTCTACTAATATTTAGTGCTAAGGAATAATGATGCAATACTTATGAGTCATCTAAGTAACACAGTTTTTAAGATAATTGCATTCCTTTTTACGGTTCCATACTCCTTCAACAAAAGCTTATTCCATTCATCTTTTTGAGTTTTGGATCTCAATTTTAATGATTTTCTATACAGGATGTTTGTAAAAGATAAGCAATCTAGGTAAAAGTATTATGTTCTGTTATGAATGACCTTATGACTATGGAACCCTAAACTATTTGTGGTCTATCAAACAAGCATTGGCCATCTTTTTTCCTTGTGAGATAAGTTTTAAAATCTTTAAGATTCTAGACCGCACAAATGTCTGCCATAATATTATAAGAAGTGATTTTCATTCTCATCTTATTGAGAATAAGATTTATGTTTCCAATACTTTTTCTTGTAGCTACATGAATTTATACATGAACATAAGAGATTAATAATGTTGCATTACTAAGGAACAAACATTCCTTCGGGAACAATATTTGATAGTCATTAAATTACTATGTATTTTTGTTCCATGCCATCACTGATTGAACTCTCTTCTTTTGATGATCTTTTACTGTAGTTTAGTTTAAGCAACAAATCCTAATATCATATCAGTCCAGGATTTAAGAATTACATGACACACTATACTACTATAATAATGTCACTTAAAGCTGATCTAAAATTTTATTTATAAGTAAATAAATAAAAATAATGTTTTAAATGAAGTACCAATTGTGAATGTATGTTAATTCTAGAGTAGATACATCAAGATGAGTCATCATGAGAAACAAATAGAGAAATTGAAAATGGTTGATACAGCTTCCAATCACATCCAGAATACTGCCCAGTTTTATATAAAATGGTTGCTACGGCTTCCAATCACATCCAGAATACTGCCCAGTTTTATATAAAATCACAGACATTTGTAATATTTTTGTAAGTGTCTTTTCCTTATCACTTAATTACCCTACATTTCAATTAATTAACCCATCGAGGGTCCCAGGCGCGACATCTGCGCCGGCGCCGCCCCGAGTCAAATGCGGAATCTTTTGTTCTCCAAAATGTAGACACTCAAAAGAAATTGTCCTTAAATTTTCATATTATACCTCCTCTTTTTCTCACTGAACCATTGTACCTAGATGATATGATATATATAACCATAGGTTTAGAAAAAGCATTTACCTATTTGTTACAGTTTTGTTGTGCTAGTGTGCTATGCCAATGTACATGCCATTTTCAATGCACTTGCTTAGCATAATGCAGTTGTGTGCTGTGAGAATTTAATACCTAGTTCTTAACATAAAAATGTGCTCAAATTCTTACTTAATAGTAAAACCATATATTCTGATATATACCAGTATCTCAATAATCCCATTGAAATACAAACATAGACTTTTCTTACGAACAAATCTGTCTTTAAAGGACAAGTATATGTGATAAATGGAATGACTGATTTTAAATGTAGTATCTAAAATAGGAAATTGGAATTCCTAACTTATGTTTTATTGATAAGAATAGAGAAAAGATCTGTGAGGAACTGACATGGACTGATTTGGATCTAAAATGTGCCTTGTAAGGAGTCGAGATGAAGAGAAGAAATTGTTCAATGTAACGTAATTTATACGTATTAGAGTTTACTATGAATCTCCTCACGGGTTTTGTTATGTTGCAAAAACAACATACAATACATAATTTTTGTTAGAACTTTTAGCATAATTTTAGCAATAAATGGTTTCTTCCAACTCTGCCTTTTATTGAAATAGAGCTAGATTATTATAGTCTTTCGGTAGGTTCGGTCGTAATAACAGATTTATTTACCCTGTACAAATAATTTTATTATTATCAATTATTAAATATCATACATAATTTATAACACTTTGGCTTATATTTCAACTGGATATGCCGTGGGCTTTCTCTTTGAGCTCCCAGCATTGCTCCCAGAAGAGGCTGAGTCTCTGTTCGTGGTTCGCGCAGAAATGCTTGAAGTCTCGGAGCATCCGGTTCTGGAATGTGTCGTCTCCGGTGGCTGGAGTCTGTGACAACTTCCACTTCTTGGAAATCATGTGGTTCCACGACCAAAGGAAGCCCATCTGGGAATAAATCGACGCCATTTTACTACAATCAATAACACAACATTTGTGGTTGCGGTATAGATAATAAAACTAAAATATTATTCAATTGGTTAACCACAACTAACAACATGAATAAAATAGCATCAACACAAACAAACAAATTGTTTTTACATTGTCATGAATCACCAACTCAATTCAGCCGGGTGTATGGGGTACTCATCTAATGTAAACCTATCCTGTGTGCACAGCGCTTTACGCTATTCTTTCTCTGTATTTTTTGTGATTTGTCTTTTATATGCAATAAATATATACGAAGTGTAAACTTTAAACAGCGGTACACTCACACGTCGGCTCTCATCGTACTCATCCTTGTTGTTGCAGGGGTCGACGTGACGCGTCAGGTACACTTGGTGCGGGCTCGGAGCCACCTCCGTATGCACCGGGTATCTGAGCCATATGATTTAGCTATAGTGATTTTTGTGTTTTTAGTAATAACTCGTGCGTTCACTCACGGTAAGCATAATATTGTGATGCGGAACTGCTGATGAAGACCACATATGGCCACCAGAACTGCTCAATACTAGGTACAAATACAATGCGTGGCTGACGGGCAGGCAACGCATAGCCTAAACCGGTGGACCTAGAGCCATGAAACTTTGTACAGAGGTTCCTTAGTAGCGTGGGGTAGTACTGAGATGGGATTTGACAAAATTAAGTCCCCAAGGGGGGGGGGGGGGATAAGGGGTAACAGTTTGTATTAAACTCAATCTAATCAAATAGGGTTTGTGGAAGTCGGTTTTTTCTAAAGTT
Source organism: Argyresthia albistria (assembly GCA_963457715.1). Taxonomy (NCBI): domain Eukaryota; kingdom Metazoa; phylum Arthropoda; class Insecta; order Lepidoptera; family Argyresthiidae; genus Argyresthia; species Argyresthia albistria. The sequence goes on along the minus strand of OY735257.1, from coordinate 4,714,225 downwards.
TACTTTTTGTTTCAATTATTGAATCTATTGAATCACGAGAAATATAAGGGGAAGCAAGCCCGTCGGTCTGGTTTAGGCCATTACCTGCTCGCATTCAGCGGCCTCGCCAACTGCCGCCGCTCTCTCTGCCCGCGCCTCTGCGTCTTCAGCGTCAGCGGTATCAGTATAAACATGTTTCCGGTCACGTGCACGTAGAGGTGCGTGCCCACCGCCGCGCCGCCGTCGTCGCGGTGCGAGGTGCTCTCCACGGTGCACTTGATGAACCCGAAGCGCCCGACGACGGCCTCTTGGAAGAGGAACAGCCGTTCGAGGCGAGTCTCTTCGGGGAAGTCTGCGGGTTGAGATTGGGGAAAGGATATATATGTCGGCGGCCGATCACGATGTGCCCAAGCGTGAAATATCATGAAACGATAAAATCTCTTAAGGTAAACACTGCGGTAGCTTAGGTGAATACTAAAGTGGGCGAGCGCAGCGAAGCCCCCGAATAGTCTTCGTGTTCGTTTGACATGTATAATACAAAAAACATCACGTAGTGCTGAATAAAAATGTAAAAAAACATGTTTTCGTTAAAGGCCGCCACATCATGATGTGCCCAGTAATTGCTTGGGCATATCATGAAATGGCGGGGCACATGACGGCACATCATGATGTGCCCGATTCTACGATCGGCCGCCGATAGATAGATAGCCACTCAAGGGTCCGTCCAAAGTCCACGGCCCGATTCTCAACCTACCCACATCGAGATAAAGTTCAAAACCTATGAAAAAAGGAACAATAGATTTATGTATTTTGGGGACGTTGGACGGTTGACTGAGTAATTTAATTCGTGGTGATCCATAAAGGGTCATCAAATTTCTTTTCACCTAGGCGGCGCTAAGTTCATGTCTCAAATACAGAGAATGTAAGCAGAGTATCGGTCATCTCATGTTACAAATGAATCACAGCTACAGACACGTATAAGTAAAGAAAGTTTGTGAAATCTATTGCCCTCTAACCAAAAGTTTAACGCAATCTTACCCATTCACAATTATTTATTGCCCACAATAATTTAAACCGTAACATTAAGAGAAAACTCATGTACAAAGGCGAGCTTATCTCTAAAAAGATATTTCTTCCAGCAAACCAGGCGTGAAAGGAAAAATTATGTTATGAGTCCATTCATTATGTTCCAGAGGATTTTGTCATGAATCGACGTCATTTTGCATCGACCACGTTATCCAGACGGGATTCGCCAAAAGTAACATGTGTCATCAACATCATAATCAAAGACAGTTGATACATGTTGTCGACAATACCTTCAAACAGAGCGCTCCTGTTCCTCAGCAACGGCTCCACATTCAGAGGCACGTAGATAGGCCCTCTTAGCGGGTCCGACTTGGAAGTGATGGGCAGGGCGAGGGGGTCCGCCGGGATCGGCACCATCTGCAGCCGGCAGTTCTGGGCCTTGCGCGCCCAGCCGACGATCTGGTGATGTGATGATTGAAACAAAAAGTAAACTTTAGAAAAAACCGACTTCCGCAAACCCTATTTGATTAGATTGAGTTTAATACAAACTGTAACCCCCTATTTCCCCCCATTGGGGAATTAATTTCGTTAAATCCCATCTCAGTGCTACCCTACGCTACATGGGGAACCCCTGTACAAAGTTTCATGGCTCTAGGTCCACCGGTTTAGGCTATGCGTTGCCCGTCAGCCACGCATAGTAGATTGTATTTGTACCGAGTATTGAGCAGTACCTGCGGTGGTCTTGTGTGGTCTTCATCATCAGTTCCGCATCGTCCATCCGTCTAGGCGCAATCGGGGCATATAAATACATAAAAAAACACATTGTAAACCTTCTCCTTTGGGAAGTCGATTAAAAAACATCCGAACGAATTGTAAACCTCCTCCTTTGGGAAGTCGGTTAAAAAGGTTGATCGAAGTTGGTTCATCCATTTGGGATCTCTGTGATAGGTCAGGCTAGGTGGCAGTGTGGATTGAGCTTGGTGACATAGTGACTTGGGTCTCTTGACTTGGATGTTGTGATGTGATATCGCTGTTTCTTGGTTCTGTTACTAAGGATATCTTACTGTAGGGGCCAAGATCAACGTATGACCTGTTTTCGAACTGTAGAAAGTCCAGTTAAAGCAGAGCCAGTAGCTCTATCCGTTATTTGTAAAATCCCGATAGCTATCATTTTTGTTTTGAAATCTATTCGCCGTCATTAAATAGACGTTGACCCATCAACAACACGATCATTTCATATGAGCTGTCATCTAAATCGGTTGCAATCAGCAACCAACGATAGAAGCCACAAAACTTTGAATGGAATCGCTAGGAAGGCTATACCGCGAGAGTAGAGATATAGTTGAATCGAGCTACAGCGTCATGATTCTCGCGCATTCGAAATACGATATCTACACCTATATCGAGCAATTTTGTATTGGAATCTGTCAATATAGGTCTCGATATCCGTATATTGAAGGCGCGAGAATCATGCCGCAGGACCCTTGTAGTTGTTTGTTTAAAAAAGTTGTATTTCCAAAATCCCATCGGGGGACAGAGATGTAGCATTGTACTGGGCCCCAAATCACCATAACAAGAAGGTAACTTACCAGCTCCGCAACAATATTCCCGCTAGCGATAGCCCACTGTATACACATCTCGTAGGCCTGGTCCGGACGGAAGGTAGCTTGGTAGCGCGCGTGACCCCACTCAATGCGGTCACTCTTGTTGTTCACGTCGATGTCAAGGTGCGTGTTCTTATAGAGGGAATCTGTGAAATAATATAGATACTTTTACCATACCTAAGCCCTGGCTGGATTCTACGAGTCACAAGCCTTGGCTGGCAGGAAATCTTGTGGTAAAGATTCGATGAAATAGTTATCCGGGTAAGTAAGGTTTGTTCTGTAAGGCAGAAACTCGACTAGACAATAGATCGTGGTAACATGGTGGTATTGTTGAGTTCGCATTGTTCTCCCTGAATCCCATACCGCCCTTAAAAGATGTTTTAATAGATTTATTAAGATATTATATGATATTGAATTGGGTCAAACACCTGTAATGATATCATGAATTGTTATTGTAATGAATAAATAAATAAATAAAAGTAGGAAATATTTTAGGTCACTTTGGCAATGAGCATTGGCTATGTCAACCCCTTCGGTTCCTCTCCTGACCGAAAAGGAAAAAAATATTTGACATCAAAATTAAGGGGAAATTATGTTTTCATCCCCTTGCAACAGACAGGTCTCGGTAGCCACTGTCAAAGTTTATTCGGGGTGTGTCTACGCGAATGAATACAGGGTGTCATTTACACGCCTTGCTACTCACTGTAGTCCGTCAAGTCTGTATGCTGCTGATGCAAATACTGCGGGTCCAGATGGTCAGCCAGGAAGGCCGGCACCCTGCTCTCGTCGGCCACGGGCGCATGCGCATGCGACGCGATGTCGATAGCGCCGGCAGGTGGCGCCAGCAGCGCGGTGCGTGGCCCGAGAACTTCTACCTCCATCCATTCGTTCTCGAAGCTTCCGAGGTCGCCGAGCGGTTTGATGTAGTCGGCTAGCTCTGTGGTAGGTGGAGACAAGTAAACATTTACTTGGGCGAATAATAATATAGCTCTAACACCCGTATGCTTTGTCATTTGCTTGACAGCTCCTTGAAGTAGTAAGGCGCATTGAACTACTATTACTAGCGTATGGAACCGACATCGCGAACAAATTTTTTGCGCCATGCGTTGAGGTTCATGAACCTCAACGCGTTTAGTTGCTCGCCGCCTCTCCCACGGACCGCACGTCGACACGGCGGGAAAATATAAGTCGAAAATGCCAACTTGCGTGCTACGATACTGTCGCAATTCAACAAAATGAAAGAAAAAAGATAGTGGCGTCACTTATCATCGGTAAGTAAGCAAAATATCAACTAAATCCAACCCAAAACTAATATTCTACATTTTTTTTTACTGCACCCGACTTCTGTTTAAAAACCATAGATTATAAAAGTGAACCGTATACAGATAAGATACACGTAGGTACTAATGGTGGTACGAGTGAGTACTTCACACATCGGAATTCGGAATGGGGCTTGTGATGGGATTCTACCCAGGAATAATTCCATTGTGGGAAAAAAGGTGAAACGTCACGTCTGGGCAGGAATTTTAAATTTTGGCTGTTTTCTCAACTTTGTGAGTAAGCTGTGATACTGTTCCATTTGACTCAAGCCGCGGTAGAAAAACACTATTACACGTCGTTTATATGTATCCATATCTTAAAATAAAGCATTAAATTGTATAGTATACTTGTGTAAATTCATTTTAACATGAATTTCGACAAGTGTGTAAAAATTATTGCTTTATTTTAGGATATACGTGATACGTAAAACCGTGTTCATATTCGCCAACACATCGTCACATTCGTCAAATTGATAAAACGTCACAAGGTTTAATCACAAAGTTGAGAAAACAGCCAAAATTTAAAATTCCCGCCCAGACCGTGACGTCACACCTAAATGCGAAAGCGCAATAGTTATCTACCTAACCATTTTCTTACTTAGGTAGGTTATTTTATTACATTTTGTAATAAACTGCACTCAAATGATGTGATTTAGGTACTAAAGCAGTGTCACTTCTGCGTTGTACAATCTATACGTGCGCTCGCCCCGCCCGCACCCCGCCCCCCGCTTCCCACGTGATCAAGTAGCGACACGCATTTTGTTTGAGACAGCCAGCGCCTCTATACGTAGTAATGGTAGCTCAATGGTAAGGCGTCCTCAAATAATTCAATTGTAGTGCAATTTTTGACTTCAGTTACGTTGAGTCAATCAAGGGTAAATTGGGTTGCTGACGCGTAAGGTGTGTAAGTTGTACATTATTTGTGGCAACGACAACGTCGCGAATGAGCGCCATCATAAATCAATCGGCATCGACTGGGATTTAAACATACACGAATGGACCTCAGGCTTGTGAGTTAGAATCTCGCCACATGAATATTGTCAAACAAAGAAAGTATCCTCATCATGAAATCGTAAAATAACGCAGTTTAAAATATAGGTTGGAAAGTATTTTTTACCGATATCTTTCTTCTGCGGTAGGATGTGATACATGTAGTAACCGACGACGAATCTCTTCGTCGTGTCACCGGACGCGTGGCAGATCATTTTCTCTTGCAGCATTCTCTACAAAATGTAATACATGTCGTCAGGCATCTCCCTTTTCACTATTAAAATCATAAACTAGCCATACATATAGGTGCCGCCATCCACGACGACGCGTGACGTAGCTATTTGCATCTTTCTCTTTCATCGGGGCACTCCGCTGACAAAGATGCAATTAGCTACGTCACGCGTCATCGTGGATGGCGACACCTATACATCGCAATGCTTATGTTTGTTTCGCGGAAGGCAGAGGCCTCCACTTGCTACGATCCTGGCATACATCAGTCGCTTCCTCAACATTCACAAGTCTCTTTATTTATGCTCGCCGGTTACAGGTAGGTACTTCTTATTTGCGCCTTCACAAACAAGTCACCAAAGTCTTTGCAGGTCCTTCTTGGGCGTCTCCGACCGACGACACGGTTCCTTTCATGCTAGGTGCAATAACCGTAGGTTTTTTGCGTTAGCAGAACGGTACAGTACGGGAGGAGTTTGATTTTGGCTAGCATAGCAGTATGTAAAGTGACGCTCCCGCACTCCTACAACTTATGTTTTAAATTTTCTTAGAAATAAGGGAATCAGAGCCTCTGATTTATTTTGTGTCCTTTATCGAGCTTTTGACCTGGATGTGAAATCCCAGTCTGATCTTCCAACTTATATGTAAGTGTGTAAATCCCATTATTTGCTTTATTTCCGTGATATTTTCCATAATGGATTACACGCTTATATTTATCAAACGTCTGATTGTCTTCAGAAATGGTTGTGCTACCTCCATAATAGTAGTGGCCTTCTCCGGCGTACAGCCTTCCATGTACGCGAGCAGCCAGTGTATCGCGTATATGGACACGAACGCCTGCGACGGAAGACTGACGGTCTGTTGCAGGAACCCGACGCCTAGTGTGGCGCTGCGCATGCGGTCAATGATGTCGGCCAGGGAGGTGTTTGGCTTCATCTTCGGTTCTAGAATTCTAAAAGAAAATATTCAGTCATGTCTTTTCCCAATCGAGGTGGCTAGAGAAACAGTTGCGGACAAGTGCACTTAAAGATATATCTAAGCGGCTCGTCGAAGCGACGACTATGTATCAAATTGTTTTCCGTGCAATAAAGAAATTATAAACGTCAGGGGACCAGAGAGCTGTCACCTACCTCGCTCAACGCATCAGCATTGCGATACAGCGAGGTAACGGTGCCAGCGTTTCGGACACCCTCCCGCCCGGCAGCGATCTGGGCGAAATTTTCCATCTAGTTTAGTTGTTTCCTATAGTTTACTTAAGTTGTAATTATTAATTTGTAACTGTAATCTCGAATAAAAATTTAAGCATATCCTTAGAAAAAGAAAGAAATGACAACCTACGAGATTGTCGCCAGAAAATTAGTTAAGTGACAACTTTTTTCAAAATCGTTTCATGCAACTCAGCAAGTCCGTCGAATGAAATAATAGAGCTTAGATAGCTAAGCTAACCTATCTAATGATTTTAATTTTCAAAGATTCTGTAAGTAATGTATAAAGCGAATATGGAAGCCATTGTAATTGTTCGCATTCGTATTCTGTGAGTTGTCGCGGCGCCGCAACTGACACAGCATTAATAGGGTCTCACCCGTCGTCATACGTATCTTCACTTTCACCAGAATGTGACTGCGTCCTTTCCAGCACTGTCTTGTTTGCTACCGATCTGAAAATATCACAATCTTTTGATTCCGATTCACAAGAACTTAGCAATCGGACGAAAGATATTATTTTGTTTGACAAAAATTATAGTCACATTTATGGGGTTATTAATTAGGGAGAGGGGAAGAAGAAATAATCTGACTACAATTTTGGTTGCACTCTGAATGTGAGAATGAAGAATGATCGCAAGCAAATGCTAAAGCTATAGTAGCTGCCAGTGTATAGTAGGAAATAGTGCAGTAGTGTCTATAAAATTATAAGTTTAACAATGAGATATTGCATCAAGAAAGAATCACTTTGCTGTTAGGGGTAAGGGGTCCATGATTTAATGGATTTGACCATATGAAAGAAACATCAAGATCTTATCGCTCATATCTTCGGATTCTCAATCAAGAAAATGTTTTACATTCTACCGGGTGTTTGGAGTATGAAGCGAAAAATGATTTTGGGTAGATAATGAACACTATCAAACCGATTCGATCAGAGCGACTTTATTTTTCACTCGTCTATAAAAATCATCTGATAACCACTCGGCCCAAAATGTATCGAGATGTCAAAAAAAAGTTGCTCTGATCAAATAGCTTTCATAGTGAAAGTTGTTCAGAATGATGTCATCTACTACCCAAAAAATTTTGTCGGTCCATACTCCAGACACCCTGTATAAAATCTAGAGAGATTCTTCATTGATGATACCTATGATACGGGTAGAAGTGATTGAGAATGTGTATATGTTGTCCACTTACCGGTTGATACTAGTGTTTAGTGTCTTAGTAGGTGACAATTGCTGCAATGAAACATTCAATCAAGAATAATTAAGCAAGATGATGGATCTGGAAGGAAAGTCGGAGGAGAACGAGGATTTAAATTATGATGATGAAAATGTAAGCATTGCGGCCAAAGAAATATAAATATTGGCAAAAGTATCACCTTGTCTTTGATATCAGAGCGCGGTCGGTTACAACTAAGAATTTCGTAATGATTGAACGAAATGTTACGAAGTAATCGAGCTCTAAAAGTTGGATTTATATGTATTATATTGCAACATTCAATCAAATCAAGGCATACTTTTTGGTAATGTGAAAAGATTAAAGGGAAAATGCTGGAAATAAATTTTAATTAGTGTAGATTGAAAACATAACACGACGCACGGTTCAAAAAATAATAAAAGAAACACCTGAAAACCACAAAAAAAGAAGAATAGAGGAATCTGTAAAAATAATAAGTATAAGAATACACAAATAAAAGACAAAGGACGAGGAAGAAAGCCCGAAAACCATGCCCAACAAGCAAGCTTGAGTGATACTTCTGAGGGCTGACACAATACTATCCACTGCAGACGTTAACGGATACTCATAAAGGCCCCGTCAGGAGACCGTGGAAATTGTTATCAAATTCAAAGAACTCATAATAACATACGTCTAATATGAAACTAACGAGCCATGCCACTTGGTCGGGTTATATTTTACTATGGAGTTTGTTTACAAATATTATACGGTCTCCTGACGGGGCCTTTAGTCGTATTCTGACAAAACGAAGTATCTTGTTCGGTTACCGACAGAACCTTTTATTATGCCATTCATCTGTTAAAATCTGCATTCTAGTACTCGTTTGAAACCAGTATTTTATCAGACCTCAATTCGACGTCTGTAATGAATGACACGCATTATAGCGATCTGATGACCATCAAATGACAAAAGGATCTTCGTGCAAGACAATGGAAGCACAGAAGGGTGAAAGACAGCGTAATGAAGATACGGTTGTAGTGGTAAAATGTACTGACACGGCTTCGAGTCTCAATCGCGGACGGTCGGGTAGCCGGGTGCTTCCCACCCGCTCTCTGAACGGGGAGCTTGATACACCTCCCTATACACAACAGAGTCGATATAGTCGGAACACTGGGGAGGGGTGAGGCGACGCCTGAGGGGATGTGGCTGGGGGCTGACCAAGCATATAAACGATAGATAACAGCCTATTTAGCTGGCTTACTAGATTATATTAGTTTTTATGTGCAAAGAACGAGGTCACGAACATTCAAAGCACGACTTTATATTTGAAAGTTTACTAACACGAGCCCCCTGCTTCACCAGTCACCCCTTAGACGTGTCCTCATCCAATAAGATGTCGCTATAAACTGAACTAAAATTAAATAAGCTTGCAAACATTTCACTGTTATAAGTGCAATTTAACGTGCAGATATTACTTTTATATGCATAATTTTATAATAAGCAGTGCAGATAATATAAAGGATATACTGTGCATGTCACATGTAGTATATTATACTGGATTTTAAATACCGTTTTAGGTAGATTTCCATACTGTTTACGGAATAATTACTATGGGTGCTCCTGTTTAGTACCTTTAGACTGCTATCCCTAAGAAATTGAGGATTAACACAGTAATGCGGATGTTATACAAGTTACCCAGATTTGGTCAAGATCGGTAGCACCTTGATTTATAAAATTATGATAGTCGAAGGTTATATTAAAGTGGCCTCACTGCAAATTGTTAAATTGTTATTTTTTAGTTTCTCAAGTGTTTAGATGTTAATGCAAACTCATCAAAAAGGCGATTCTTGAAAATTTACCTGCCTAAGGGCAAAGGGACGAAGAAATTTAGAAGCCAATCGGTGTGCGCAGATATGCCACAGAAAGTAACAACTAAAAGGAATAATTTTGATTACCAATTAATGTTGCTTCGCGCGGGAACAAATGAGCTGTGCTAAAAGTTAGAAGTCGATTGATTCCAATATTGGGATGCAAGATACAGGGCAAAGGCTACTGACACTTTTATCATTATACGAGACTCAAAAGAAATGATGTCACTTTGTCGACACCTCTTTTCGCGCGTATTAGATGCGTTCTTGACCACGTGATTACTTTCACTTTCAGCTTACTAAGCTCACTTTAAGTGTGTCTGAGGTGCGTAAAATATTCCAAGCACGTAAATGAGTAGCCAAACATAAAAAAACAATGGAATTGAAACTAAACTATTTATTTTCGAAACCGACACAGCGTCTCCCGTCATTTGTTCACCGCGCGTCGCCACCATGTGTTCGACAAACAAGAGGGATCTCGACTACTCTATTATACCTGTGGTATGGTCTGTTTACTGAGGATCGAGGTGGAATGCCGCCTGCGCGTGAGCTGGGCGTCGGCGGCGCTCGGCAGGGCTCCCTGCGCGGCCACGGTACATACAAAGAACAAACCGCCACTGATGCGCATCAGAAGGGACTGAATGGCGCGGCAGTGGCGTCATTCGTGTTCTGTCGCCTTTGAGAGGAGGGTAAAGCTGGGGGGTCTGGTTGACACTGATGTGATATCATGAAGATCAGAGATAGAAAAATTAACAGATGGCGTTTTAAATTTCTGCCTGCCGCGCCATATTATGTTTCATAGTTTGCAAATAGTAAATTTTCGATTGTAACTACTGACATCTCAATTATTTTTCTTAGCAGTGTTTTTTTTTGCAATAGAAAAATATACAAGAATGCAATCAGCATAATTTAATCGGTTATGTAAACATTGAGCAATCGAGCTAGAATTACCTTCAGATTTAGAACATAATCTAATATTTTTCAACAGTCAGTTTCAAACAGACCTTCCTCCGTAGTCACCCTCACGAACGATGACGTCACGACACATAGTCGAGACGCCCGCGTCACCCAGGCTGTTATTGACGCAACACAAAAGGTGTACCGAATAGATCCTAGCTCTACGAAGAATAGAATCCGCTTCCACCACCTTCGCACTAGTTTAGACTACAAGTTATTTTATTAGATTTTGTCTACTGGCAGGCGGGACTCAAACAGAAAAATTCAGACACATGGGTAAAATACTACAAATCTTGAACAGGACGATCACATTTTTTAACATTCAAAGTGCATATATGAGTGACACAGAGTTGCTCGGTTAAAATTAAACATTATTCAATCATTAACAAGGTTATCATCATGCAACGTATAAGTCGGATAGAAGTAACACTGAAGTTTTGTGTTTGAGGTTCCGTAGAAAAATTACGTCCAAATAAAATAGGATATTTAGAACAGCCTATTTTATACTTGGACCTAAAAGCAATATGCTACAACCAATTTAACCTTGTATGAGTAGAAATTGCAGATAATGTTCCAATGTATCTTTCTCTTATAACGGATATTTTTTTCTGTATTTTGAAGGTTAAAATGATTGAGATAAGTCATCCAAATAGCTTGTCACAGGCAATGTAAAAGGAGCATTTGGAAAACATGGAATGTGACAAACTAATCAATAAATTACAAGCATGTTTACAGCTACATATGTCACAGCAAATAAACATCCATGCGTGCAAAATTATCATAATCAGTGCAGGCATGCTATTAGAACTCGCATAATGTACACAAATGGGACCTACATTTAATCAAAGAAGGATATCTATTTCAAAACCTTCATGGATTTATGGACGTCCCCACAAATGAATGAAGTCGAATCATTACATCTCGGGAACACAAACAAAGGATTTTAGGTACATTTAACTAACACTAACATAAAAACCACGAATACTCTCAAATGTATCATCTAAAACTGGACATTATATAGAATTAAGTACGTCGCTTCGCTTAGCTGGGTAAATACGTGTAACTTGCGATACCGGGGCGGCTCGATCAAAAGATGGAGATAATTTCATTTTATACTTCATTGCACAAAAACATAAAAAAACACGTAACATTTACAGAAAGATATGTACAAAGGCGATATTTATGAGCTCACAACTAGACTTCTCCGCTCCGGTAACTCAAGAACCAACTACACATATATTTGTAGACAGAGAGTCATATACATACTCTCTGCTCCGTGTAGATAAATCAACTTTTGGCACGCTAACAAAGCCGCTGAACTAGAGCCCCATATAAGATACTGAGACCCAGATTCATAAACGACAAATCAAAGTTTGACAGACACTCAAAGTCGGCGGCACTTTTATTTGAGTAGGAATCTGTCCATTCAGCCATAAAGCTCAAATTACAATGGCTAAAGTACCAAAACATTCTAACCCCACAACTAACAACTCTTTTCATCAACTACATCTGTGCCCAACATTTCAAACTACTTCCAGCTAAACTCAACCCTACATCATTGGGGTATTTTCTAACTCATTGATAAATTTATGCAACCCCACCGCAGAAGGCATCTACATCAGCGCCCTCTACTCTTACTCCAATCGAACTTACCCGCTGCTTGTTTGGCCGTTTTACTTTATTGAAGTACAACTCCGTCATCCTGAGGAAGCCGTCGGTCAGTTGGTCTAAGTCCTGGCGTGTGGGCGTCGGGTAGATATCGCAGTGCGTAGTCTCGTCTTCGAGTATCTGCTTCGTGGCTGGGTTGGATAACGGCAGTAGGAGGGTGCGGAACCGCCAGTATTTGTGGGCCTGTTGAATGAGATTGACAATGGCTTCGATTAAGAAAACCGCGTCAAAATCCGTCCACCCGTTTGACTGCTAGTCTTTGTTAAGCAGGTAGCTTTCGATGTATTAAGAGACTTATTAACGAGCATTGAGACACAGTGAGAGCGAGGCTTAGCGGCATCGGAGCGGGCGCGTCATCGTCTGTCCACGCCCTTAAGGTTACTTTTGCTACTATGTATAATTACCTCTACCAGCGCAAAGTCAGTGTCTCCCCTGGTACAGATGTAATGGTCCATGTAGTTCCAGTTGTACGTCTCCAGCTTCTCCGTAGTGAACGACACCCAGGACACTTCGTACGTGTCGTGGTACGGCGCGTGGAATCGGTACCGGTAGTGGATGTTGAACGGGGGGTACGGGTGTCTGTAATGCGGACACGATATGTTTAGATGACGGTAGGAGCGATTGGACTGACTCTTACGGCCGATTTCAATAAGCTTCTGGAGGTTTCCGGGGTGCAAATTGTCATAAATTACATAGTGAATCTATCAAATATAATGAGAGTAATCTGAAAATTATTGGCGAATAGGTTATTGCAAATTAATGTTAGTGGGGGTCTACGTGTAGCATTAACAAGTGTGATCAGACTTCGCAGTCAGGACGTACGGGCCGACCTCAGAACAGTACGCTCCCTAGTTATTTCCGGTCTTGGTTTGCTGCTTGCGGGCCAACCTTTAGAGCACAATAATAACCTACCTGCTATTTCCTATTGGGTCTCCATTGCAATTTGCTATCACCACTTTAAATTCAGCATGGTGATGGTAAATTACTACAGAGTGAGCTCGACCGGGCGTCTTATTAGGCTTGTTACCCTGCGAGGCTTTGAGAGCTAATAATCTAAGTGTCCCCACTGGAATTTGCTATCTCTAACCGACTTCTAAAAAGGAGGGGGTTATCAATTCGGTTGTGTCATCATTTTTTTTATGTGTGTTACCTCGAAATTGGTATTATTATTGAACTGATTCCAAAAATTCTTTTTTTGTTTGAAAGCGTGATGTTTGGTCCCATTTTTTGAAATTTATGAATCGGCCCAGAATTTGGTTTCTACATGCAAAAAACTGTCATCCAGTAACCAAAATTACGTTTTTTTTCCTTTCTGTGACTTTGTGGCGTTTATGCTCATTGTCATTGAGATGAATTGTGGCTGAGGACCGATATTTGTTTATCTTGTGTAGTATTGTGAGATTGCCTGCGATTCCGAAGGCGACACGAACTATACTAAACTATACTAAACTAAACTAATTAAAATGCCGTGTCTGAAAATGGCATCTGTGGCCACCGCGCAAGAGCTGTCGGATTTGAAGGTTGTCAGTTTAGTGCCTTTAGTTCCTCTAGTTAAGTGGTTTTGACACCTCAAGAATAGCCCACATTGTGTAATTTTGTAGGCTCATTATCGTGTTCTTTGACGACATTCGCATCCCGGCCATGAAGTCGGTTTTTTAAAGTTTTTAACTTGGCGAATTATACCTGGGCCTGTATCTCGTCACGGTGATGGTAGAATCCACCAGCGTCAGCTTGTGGAAGATCCTGCCAATAGACAGCAGGTATCGCTTTGGCGTCAGGTTGGGCTTGTTGGTCTGCGGGGCGACTTTGGAGGGGGGCTGCGGGGTGGCGGGGCAGTGTGCTTCAATCATGTCGTTCTCGTTGATGCCCACGATTAGTTGGAAGCCCTGGAAAGTGATGAGTGATTTGATGATGATTGATGTGATGATTCACACTTTGTCCCGAAACTGGGACAAATGATTGTACCAAGAAAAGTGCTACTGACGTTCTACTTTTTGCCTCTGTTCCACAAGCTTTACGCGCATGAGCTCTGCCTATTCCGATCACTGGTTATGATAGTTATACTCCAAAAGTTCTACACCCGATGATGGTTTGAAGCTTTTCTAAGATTAGCGCCACCTAGAAGTATGTTAACTGAAACCGTGGCGTTTAAAGTACAAATCTTACTCATCACGCCATCTCTTTTTTACGACGGGTTACTAATATTAATTTGTATGGGATGGGCACCCTGTGGTTTAGTGAACTACCTTTTTTATGTGCGTGGCTATAACTTTTTGCTTGTTGCCTACTAACAGCCGAGTTTTTTTTTTACAAAAATCCACAAATCCTAGCGTGACTCTAAATTGATATAAGTAACATGACTGCCATACCTGCGCCAGCCTTTGCGATACGAGCTCCTTAAACACTTCCATGGTCGTCAACGGGTTTTTATAGATCGCTCTGTTCCTCGCAAAGTCAGCATTGACATCGTCGGGTAGCAGATTGTAATCGGACACCAAATAGTCGTTCTGTAGCGAACGCTTGTCCGGGAAATAGTCCGTCGTGATTGGAAGACAAGCTGGGATCGTCAGTGACTTCCAGTCGACACCTAGAGTGGAGGAATAGTTGGGATGTTAATGAACAAGTTTTGTAAGAATGCCGTACAAGCTTGATAGTGCTGTCTAATAACGAACTAGTTCAGCATGGGGAAAACAACTAAGGTAGTTTAGTATATTGAAAAGTGATACAATCATATCTCATGCATGAATTTATCGCCGGATGTAAAGACGATCGGAAATAGCAAATGATGATGGTTGATTAGGTGGTGGTGAAAATGAAATGCCATGACTTGTGAAACATTATAAAGAAGCACCTTGATTGACTTGCGATGGACTTTTGATCGACAATTTTTGTTTATATCCATATGGAATTATCGAAGTTGACAAGCAAATGGTTGGCGATTGTATATTGTGGAACTGCTCGAGTTTGGTTATTTTATTTTAAACCTTTCCGCCTTTTAAATATTGATACACATATCTTCACGCGTTGTCAAAATAAAGTAACCATTACGATTATTTTGATATGTATTTAGCATGCAAGCCCCTTCCCCTCAAGCAAATGATTGGCTCGAAACTAATACGATCATGCTAATCCAACGACCTTGGTCTCTTGTTGCTGTACCAAACCCGTATTTAAAGCAAATTATTCTGAAACAAATAAATGACAATTCCTTAACGTCCCAGTTATTTAATCCCTTCACTCTCAGAAGCACACCGCTCGAGCGACCGAACAATGGCGAACTATTGTTATATACGATGTGTCTGCGAACCAGTTAAGGTTTATTCCTGCTGGGTTATCTACACATATAAAAGCGAATAATATTATGCATTATCTACTCGGTGCAAGACCAATTAATGTAAAATCAAACCTATAGCTCGGCTTGCTATGCGCCGCATTCGACGAAACGCGAATGTTCAATGCAGCATTTTCATGAAACATCAAAAATGAGGTCGACAAAGTGATATTAGTTTTAAATATAAATATAGAAATAATGTCGTGACGCAATGTATGTACATGATACATGATGACGGTAAGACAATGGTATAGTTTTGTGATAAGATGATTACACCACAATTCACGGGACATTAAGAAATGTATCCAATCAAAAGATATTAAGTTAAGTCTTGGATGCAAGATTGCCTATTCTTAGTAAGGTCTTAGTCAAAAGTGCTAACTATTTTAAAACCTAAACAGCGACACAGAACAACACAATAACAACACATCACCATCAAAATATACATAATATAGTTTTATTCCAAATAGAGCATTCGCTGTGCTTGACATGATTATTTTATTGAAATCTACTTTAATAATTATTGACTTATTTATCACGGCTAATGGCTAAAGACTAATCGCCGCACTCAGAGAGATTTAATCAACCATTAAGTCAGTTCCAAGTACATTTTGGCCTGAGTGGGTCAGCTGAATGTATGGAGAAGTGAAAAAAAATGTTGTCTGATCAAATCGGTTTCATAATGAAAGTTGCTCAGAATGATGTCCCTAACAAATTAGTTTCTCACTTTGCGTTAATTCATTTACACCTTGTATACATCCATGCCTGTACGTAAATGTTTATGTTATATTTGTTATTCACCTGTGGTGAGCGCCGGCGTCCACTCCTGTTCGCCCGTGGCGCCCCACAGCAGCGCCAGCGAGGCGTTGTTGGTGGCGAGCGCGGGCGGCGGCTGCGGCGGCGCGGGCGCGGGGGGCAGCGCGCCCGACAAGCTGACCCCACGCTTGCGGCCCATCACGTTACCTTGGGGCACAGAAGAGATAATAGTAATCCGTACAGAACGGCCACTCCCTTGCCCGCGCTGATTCAGATACCGCATCCCATCCCTGGCGTCAAAGGATTGGTTAAAGGATCAATAGACAGGGCTGAATGCCTGACGAGTGCCGCACCACCAGCCCTAGCAAAGTTTACGCACACATTTGCACGTATACAAACATCATTTGGTTATGTAGTAGTAATAGGTGTTTATTTTATGAGCGTTCTATGGAGTGTCCGAGGTGTGCTTGGGGTTTGAAATGACTTCGATTATGTGTGGAATATGTGAACGCATTGTCAGTGAAATAGGGGCGGGGCGTACGCGAATCGTATGACAGTGGCTAATAGCGTGGGCTAAAAATTTCACGCTCACGCTATTGACATGCCATTCGCTTGCAGAAACCGGTCTCAGGAATCCCCACTGCATGACAAGACAGAGACGAGACACGGACGAGATACGAGACACATAAGACATGGAACAGAACGAGAAATGAGCAAGACATGAATACATACTTTCTCGTGCTGTTATGTCTCTTCTGTCTCGTGTCTTTGTCTTGTGAAATTAACTTTCTAGCTATTACAGTTCGTGCGATAGAGCCCGCTGACGGACAGACGGACGGATGGACGGACAGAGGAGGCTTAGTAATAGGGTCGGTTATAGTACGGAACCCTAAAAATTATTGGAATTTGTTCAATAATATGTCCTTTATACAAAACAGTGTAGTGTAGAGTAAGTCGGTAACTAAACCCACCATCAAACTGGTCCCTCGCGGCGTCCTTGGGCGCGTCGCTCCGCTCGGGCTTGCCGCCGGGCGCTTCGCCCGCCGGCCGCGCCTGGTAGTGGTGCTGCTGGTGCACGCCCGTCGGACCTGACAGTTGACGGGTTAACATGTAACTGAGCCCACCATCGAACTGGTCCCTCGCGGCGTCCTTGGGCGCGTCGCTCCGCTCGGGCTTGCCGGGCGCCTCGCCCGCCGGCCGCGCCTGGTAGTGGTGCTGTTGGATCAGCACGCCCGTCGGACCTGACAGTTGACGGGTTAACATTATATTTTGACAGTTTAACATGTTTTGAGAATTTAATTTGACATTTTTTGACATTTTAACATGTTTTGATATTTTATCAAGGTTTGACATTTAGCTGGGAAGGCTGTCTTTTACATTTGAAGGAAATACTATATAAATATTCTACAGCTGTCATAAGGTTTCCCCAAACGTCCTACGACCAAATAATTTCGAAATGTCAATTTGGCCAAGTTGTGATGTTGTGATCTTTCAATACACTTGAAACTGGCAAAAAATAGGGATTAGTTTCACAGATTCCGAATAGTGCTAAGATCTCAGAGACTAGTGATACGCATACTCGCGTCTATACGTCCAAAGTAGGAGCACACTTTGCGAGCTGTATATTATCGGATCTCAACGTTGCGTTTCCTATATCGTTATGAGATTCATCAAGCATCATATCAAGCATCCCTTGGGGAATATATGCGTTCACCGTCGCCTGTTGCTGGTCAGGTTTATATAAGTGTCGCCGCACAGACCACCGGCCACAGCCACAAACGCCGCCACAAGAAGTTCGAAGCGGCCACAAAGGTAGCTGAAGCGCGTGTCAGCCACTTGTGGCCGGTGGTCGACACTTGCGGTCGGTGGCCACTACTTTTTTAATTGACTCTGGGTGGGGAATCGCGCGAGTAGCGTGTCGCGGCGTCTTGTGACGCTAAAAGCGAGCAGATTTGTAGCGTGTGGCGGCCACCGGTGTCAACGGTGTGCGGCGAGTCCGTGTAAAATGTATGAAAACTACAGGAAATATGCCGTTAGCGGCGTTTTGTGGCTGTGGCCGGTGGTCCGTGTACCCTAAGAGATCCCGCAAGCGCCTTACCCTTGGGGAATATATGCGTCCACCGCCGCCGGTTGCTGGTCAGCTTGACCGTGACGTGGCTCGGGTCGAAGGGGTTGATGAGCGCGCGGCCGGTGCGCACGACCGGCTTGTGCGTCGCCCACGTGCACGCGCCGCGCGGCGACAGCGCCGGGCCGTCCGGGACGTCGCCGGACAGGCAGCCGCGGGGGTCTGTTTATTTATTTATTTAATTAGGTCCACAAAACGGATTACAAACAAAAAAAGACACAACATAGGACATGCGCAGAATAAAGTTCTGGACTGCTCTCCAACGCATGTGAACACAGATGGCTACGTAAGTGAGGCAGAACATCATTAACAAACTATTTGCTACTTATAAAACTAGCATAAAAAAAAAACAATAAAAATCACAGTTGCATGCTAAGTGGTAGATGGCATTGCCTTGCTATGTAATAAAGAAAGAATCTTACACCCATGATGTTCACTTACTCCCATTGCTCAGTATATCGCCGAGGCTGTGATGTATGTCCGGGTCGGACATCTTCCTGTGATGTACGGAAGCGGTGGGCGGACTCTGTCTGCGCATTCCCTCCAATCCTGCAGCTGAGGTCTTCTTCGTTCGCGCTACTCTTTGCACGCTGAAAAAAGTTACAAGAGGCTCTCACAGTTTTGGCAAGGATTCCCTTAGGTCTGCCTGCATTACCCCATCCCATCCCATTTTCCCTTGAACGGGCTACTCACACCGTGCTATGTTGTGTGTGTGGTTCCAAAATATGACATCGGCGTAAACTGAGATGCTACGGAAGCTTCTTTAGTTCGAGGCCATTATCGCTTGGTGCAGCACCATCGAAAAATTGCAAATAGCACGAGATGACGCTAAGATATATAGGATTTGCGCCACCTAGAGGTATGTTAACTGAAACCATGGCGTTTAAAGTACAAATCTTACTCCTCACGCCATCTCTTTTTTAACCGACTTCCCAAAGGAGGAGGTTTACAATTCGTCCGGATATTTGTTTTTTATTTTTTTTTTTATTTTTTATGTATGTTCCCCGATAGCGCCTAGACGGATGGACCGATTTGGAAAATTATTTTTTTGTTTGAAAGGGTTTACCTTCCCATTGGTCCCATTGACACCAGGTCAGGATCTGATGATGGGATCCTGGAGAAATCGAGGGAACTCTTCAAATATTATAGGCAGACCTATAGTGATTTTTGTGTTTTTCATAATAACTCGTGCAAATGCACATGGTAAGCATAATATTGTGATGCGGAACTGCTCATGAAGACCACATATGGCCACCAGAACTGCTCAATACTAGGTACAAATACAATGCGTGGCTGACGGGCAGGCAACGCATAGCCTAAGCCGGTGGACCTAGAGCCATGAAACTTTGTACAGAGGTTCCTTAGTAGCGTGGGGTAGCACTGTGATGGGATTTGACAAAATTAATTCCCCAAGGGGGGGGGGGGGGTAAGGGGTTACAGTTTGTATTAAACTCAATCTAATCAAATAGGGTTTGTGGAAGTCGGTTTTTTCTAAAGTTTACTTTTTGTTTCAATTATTATTACGAAGGGTTACTAATTCTAATTTGTATGGGATGAGCGCCCTGTGTACACACACAGCAGGCGGATCCACTTTTTACACCACTTTACCCTGAACCACATAAAGTGCTCCTAAACGGGCCATATTTTCACTGCAATATGTGGCTGGCATTTGTTAACTTATTAATTACTACACATATTTAATTATAAGAATAAAGAGGCCTTTTTAAGCGACTTCCCAAAGGAGGAGGTTTACAATTCGTCCGGATATTTGTTTTTTATTTTTTTTATTTTTTATGTATGTTCCCCGATAGCGCCTAGACGGATGGACCGATTTGGAAAATTATTTTTTTGTTTGAAAGTGTTTACCTTCCCATTGGTCCCATTGACACCAGGTCAGGATCTGATGATGGGATCCTGGAGAAATCGAGGGAACTCTTCAAATATTATAGGCAGACCTATAGTGATTTTTGTGTTTTTCATAATAACTCGTGCAAATGCACATGGTAAGCATAATATTGTGATGCGGAACTGCTGATGAAGACCAAATATGGCCACCAGATCTGCTCAATACTAGGTACAAATACAATGCGTGGCTGACGGGCAGGCAACGCATAGCCTAAACCGGTGGACCTAGAGCCATGAAACTTTGTACAGGGATTCCTTAGTAGCGTGGGGTAGCACTGATATGGGATTTGACAAAATTAATTCCCCAAGGGGGGGGGGGGGGATAAGGGGTTACAGTTTGTATTAAACTCAAACTAATCAAATCAAGGGTTTGTGGAAGTCGGTTTTTTCTAAAGTTAACTTTTTGTTTCAATTATATCTTTATCTTATGTGGCTAGCAACTTTGGTGTCTTTCTGTAACATGTGAGTAAGAGAAGGAGGCTAATAGTTGCTGGCTACATGGTGCAGCAAAACCTGTCCCGTTTAGGAGCACCACAAGAGAGGGACACCAATAGTAGCCGGCCACATACTGCAGTGCAACATATGGCCCGTTTAGGAGCACCTTATGTGCAACATGTTTGTGGGTGGTGCATGGTTCAGGGTAATCGAGGGTGTAAAAAGTGGAGCCGCTTTCTGTGTGTGTATTGGAACTACGCACACACAACATAGCACCGTGTGAGTAGCAAAACCTAGGAGCGCCATAAAGAAAAGAGCATAAACACTCACCAAGTACTATGCGCCGGTGGCAACTGAAACACCTGAGCATCGTACGCGTCGAAATCAAAAATAGAATTGTGCATATAGTCGTCCTCTTTCAACAGTTTGCCTTTTTTGTCATCCTCATACATCTTAATCAGGGGGTCCTGACTCTTCCTCGGCGGCAACTTAATCCGGGGTATAAAGTTGGAATACGCGACTTTCTTGTTCGTCGAATAGAAAGACAGGTTGATCCAATGAGGCATGGAGTAGTCGTCTATGGAGTTGAGGCTGTTGTCTTTGTTGTGGAATTTTAAGAGGGGTACGGCGTGCAGCGGTTGTTCCCCGACGCAGACAAGGTCGCTGCCGACTCCGTTGTCTATGATCCGCTGTTTGGTGACGTTGGTGAGTTCTCGGTCCACCTCGAAGACTCCGACGCCAGGAGTTATGACGACGCTGAGCTGCCCCGTGCGATCGAAGCAGCGGTCGAGGTAGTGCTTTTCGAATACTGGAATAGATAATTCACCACGTTAAGAACTTAAATACCGACTTCATGACCTATCACTGAAACCTGTCCGCGCGGGATGCGAATGTCGTCTATGAACACGATAATGACGAAATCTGTGTTCTGACTTCACAATACTACACAAGATTAACAAATATCGGTCGTTACTGCCAGAATTCATTTCAATGACAATGACGTAAACGCAACAAAGTGACATAAAGGCAAAAATATGTAATTTTGGTTACCTGGATGACAGTCTTTTCTATGTAGAAACCTAAGTACTGCACCGATTCCTGATTTTCAAAAAATGGGACCAACTTGAAGGGTCCGCCCTTTTGTACAAAAAATATATTTTTGAAATGGGTTCATAAATAATACCAGTTTCGACACATAAAAATATATATAAAAGTAACACAACCGAACCACCTCCTTTTTTGAAATCAGTTAAAAAGTGTGGCCATGCATGTCGTAGTTGGATGACGCCATCGCCTTTGCTGGTAGCCCGTGGATATGGTAACCGAAGTAGAGGAGACCTACACGAGAACGAACAATATTTTGGCGCGTGAGGGATGTTTACAGGGGGGCGCCACTTCTACGCAACTTAATGCAACGAAACTGTCATCAACAGACACCTTTCATTTCTCATTGGTTACCAAGTGTTAGTACCACCTATCATCATGCGCCAAAAGATCGTTGAAAAGCAGCTCTTCGGCGCAACACGGGCGGTTGTCATTGTTGTCACAGGGTGCTCATCCCATACAAAAATTTCACGCAAATCGGTTGAGTAATGCGCCCTGTAGAGGAGAACAAACAAACATACGAAAGCATTTTTGGCCAATCCTGAAACGGAGACGCTTCGCTCGCTCGGTCAATAACTGCAAACCCTGACCATTCTCGCGCTATCGAGATCATCCCCCCAGTCGAGACATTGATACGGCCTAAATCCGTCGAAAACGATCTCGATCTATATTTATTTCGATCGAAAACGTGTCGAGATATCGCGGTTGGTCGAAAGGTTTCGGTACCTATCTCAAAATCGATATCGCGACCATGGACATGATCTCGCTAGCGCCAGAATTGCCCCCCTGGAAGGGATGATAACAATCAAAGGTCGAGAAATCTCTACGAAACAAAAGGTAAATTTTTCGTGTCGATGTTTTTTTTTGTGTCGTACAGATTTCTCGATGATGATGAGATCACAACATTTACCGTTCAAGCTCATGTTCAGCACTTCGAGGAAGTTCCCCTGGGCCGCGGTCGAGTTGATAGCGGTCGGTATCTCGATGTTCGGCCGCTCGTGGTATTGCAGCACTATCTTCTGGTAGTCTGTGAACAGGCGGCGCAGCTGCAGCAGCACATTGGACCAGTCTTCGTAGCGCTCGTTCTGGACCGCCACTCTGGAAGATTCAAGTCTTGAGTAAATCATAATTGAAACAAAAGTAAACTTTAGAAAAAACCGACTTCCACAAACCATATTTTATTAGATTGAGTTTAATGCAAACTGTAACCCCTTATCCCCCCCCCCCCGCCCCTCTTGGGGAATTAATTTTGTCAATCTCAGTGCTACCCCACGCTACTAAGGAACCTCTAGGTCCACCGGTTTAGGCTATTCGTTGCCTGCCCGTCAGCCACGCATTATATTTGTACCTAGTATTGAGCAGTTCTGGTGGCTATATGTGGTGTTCATCAGCAGTTCCGCATCACAATATTATGCTTACCATGTGCATTTGCACGGGTTATTACTAAAACACAAAATCTCTATAGGTCTGCCTATAATATTTGAAGAGTACCCTCGATTTCTCCAGAATCCCATCATCAGATCCTGACCTGGTGTCAATGGGACCAATGGGAAGGTGAACCCTTTCAAACAAAAAAATAATTTTCCCAATCAGTCCATCCGTCTAGGCGCTATCGGGGCACATACATAAAAAAAAACATCCGGACGAATTGTAAACCTCCTCCTTTGGGAAGACCTTACCCTCTCATTATGGTTTGCTGGAAGAAATCTCTTGTTAGAGATAAGCTCGCCTTTGTATATTGTTGTTCTTTCATGTATTTTCTGTATATCTGTTTTTTTGAGTACAATAAAGAAATAACGAATTACGAATATTTATAACGTCCATTTGGTTCGCCGTCTCGTAAGTTACCCATTTAGCTGACGAAACGGCGGAGATCTCCCAAGTTACCCTATAATTTACTCTATGATCTTTGTTAGTGTTTTAAGTTATGACACCGTCGCCTAACATAGTAACACGACATCGTCTGCACTTGGACATAACACACCGGAAGCGTGATCAAAATAATCCGTGTACCTACATAGTTTCTTTCATATTATCACAGATACTATAATATTATACTAATACAGATAGACCGCCTTGAACAAAATATGACATCGGCGTAAACTGAGATGCTACGGAAGCTTCTTTAGTTCGAGGCCATTGTCGCTTGGTGCAGCACCATCGAAAAATTGCAAATACCACTAGATGGCGCTGAGATATATAGGATTTATTCTAAGATTAGCACACTTTAGCACAACCTAGAAGTATGTTAACTGAAACCATGGCGTTTATGGTAAAAATCTTACTCCTCACGCCATCTCTTTTTAGGGTTCCGTACCCGAAGGGTGCCAAACGGGACCCTATTACTGAGACTTCGCTGTCTGTCCGTCCGTCCGTCCGTCCGTCTGTCTGTCACCAGGCTGTATCTCATGAACCGTGGTAGCTAGACAGTTGAAATTTTCACAGATGATGTATTTCTGTTGCCGCTATAACAACAAATACTAAAAATCAAAAGAAATTAAATATTAAGGGGGGCTCGCCCATACAAAAAAAACGTGTTTTTTTGCTCATTTTTGCTCGATATTGATAATGGTAGCAGGTAGACGCTTAAAATGTTCACAATATATTGAGTATATTATTTACTTAAAAAATAAATAATTAAATTAAAATTAAATTAATATTTAGAGGGAGCCCCCTCTCCCCCTCCAACATTATTTTTTTTCGGTTTTTTTATAGATAATGGTACGGAACCCTTCGTGCGCGAGTCCGACTCGCACTTGGCCGGTCATTTATCCTTCGGGTTACTAATTCTAAGTTGTATGGGATGAGCACCCTGTGATATTATTTACCTGTAGAAGTCCTCGTAGAATCGTCCTCTATAGTCCTGCTGCAGACAGTCCCGCATGTGTAGAGGGAACTCCTTCAACAGCTTCGCCTTGTAGAATGTGCGAGAGAACAGCACTATCGTCACTTCGTGATTGCTTCCATTTTTCTGTGATAATCATCGAAAGAAAATGTTCATTTAGCTTTTCAAACGTCATTGATTACAAAGAAGACACTAAATTGGAAATTCTAAAGATTTGGACTGGAGTATAGCGGAGGTCTGGAAGTAATGGAGGCTTTGGAAGAGTGCTATGTCTAGCCACAGGGTGCTCATTCCATACAAATTAGAATTGTTAACCCTTCGTAAAAAAGAGATGGCGTGAGATTTGTACTTTAAGCGCCATGGTTTCGGTTAAGATACTTCTAGGTGGCGCTAATCTTAGAATAAATCGTATATATCTTAGCGCCATCTCGTGGTATTTGCAATTTTTCGATGGTGCTGCACCAAGCGGTAATGGCCTCGAACTAAAGAAGCTTCCGTAGCATCTCAGTTTACGCTGGTGTTGTCATATTTTGTTCTAGGTGGTCTATCTGTATTAGTATAATATTATAGTATCTGTGGTCTAGCTAAGAAAATTACTGCCATGCTGGTAAATGATGTAGTTAATTACCTTCCATTTGGCGAAAAGCTCAGCAAGGAAGCCGTTTACAGCCTTCTCAAAGTACAGGTCTCCGTGGATATCGAAGTCCCACATTTCCGAGGACATCTGTATGAACAAGTAGACCATGGAGGTGGACGAGCGGAAGACGATCTTCGTGTCTTCCGTGATGACACCGCAGGCAACACGGTCGCCTTGGGACCACATCTCGTAGACTTGGCATCGGATTGCGCCGCCGCAATACTCTATCTTCTTGTTCAAGTATACGCATGTTCCTACCTGCAAGTCAATAAATCTTAGGATATCAGAAAAAAAAACATACATAGATTAATAAAAAAAATAACCGGCCAAGTGCGAGTAGGACTCGCGCACCAAGGGTTCCGATCACACTTGGAGAGCGTAACACGTGTAATTAGGTTTCCACATACAAAACTAAAGTGTGATGTCATCCATGTAAACCAAATTGAATATTTATTCAGAAAGACAGAAATTTGCAGTTTTCAGATTTTTCCCCTTACTTGTGCTCTACCTTCATTACAAATTTCATGACCCTAGGCCAACCGGAAGTACCCTATAGGTTTTGATTCCCTTGCGAGTTCCACGCGAGTTCATACAAATTCAGCAAAATTATGACATACCATGATACCTCCACCCGTTCCTGAGAAAAGGGGTCGTGACAGACGGACAGACAGACAGACAGACAGACAGACAGACGGACAGACGGACGGACGGACGGACGGACGGACGGACGGACGGACGGACAGACAGACAGACAGACAGACAGACAGACAGACAGACAGACAGACAGACGGACAACTTTTCTCTAACGGAACCCTAAATAGGGATTACAGTCACCGTATCAAAAAAACAAGCATGGAGAGAGGTTTGCATCGGAATCCATTCTTGCACTGAATGTACAAATCGCGGATCGCGGATCGCGGATCGCGCGCCGCGAACTCGCCGCGAACTCGCTGCGAACCCGCGGCGATTTCGCTTCTTCTGTTCTTCTGTAAGGGGGCTGAAGTGCCTGCACGTGGCCCACATGTGCGGGGCCTTTGTGCATGTCCCCTTCTCCCACTCTCTTATCTCAGCCAACCCAACTCCTCCACAAGTTGGAGTAGGAGGCCTGGATGGCCTGGCCTGGAGATCTCTCTGCGAACTCGCAGTAAATCCGCGGCGTCTTTGCGGCGATCTCGCTGCGCACTCGCCCCGCTTTCAATTTGGACACAGCTTCACATATTTTTACGATAGCTGTGAATGTCTGTCAGTATGCCACATCAACATCACTTACAAAGAGTGGAACTACCTATCTAAGGCAGTGTACAAATTATTGTATTTTTATTTTGATTACCAAATGGTTCTTCAACCTCCACATCTCTGACCGCCCCATGTACTGATCTCTGAAGGTGAGCTCAACTGAGTCGAGAGCCACATCCGGAACATGTACCAAGTTTACTAGCACATCAGCAAATGTCCTCAATTGGAAGGTAGTCGCAATACTCTGCTCCACACTGATTGTGTCTAGAAGATAAAGTTGTTTCAAGATCATTCTGAATATGTTGAATATTTTTCACAATTATAAAATTTAATTTCAGTCTCTCACTGTGATAGCCTGCTAAAAGCCTGTCAATTTCAATCAATCCCATAATCATTTAAAACCTACTATTTTCATCATCAAATCAATGGAAGCCTTATGGAAGAATTATGCAGCTGCCTATTTAATTGAAATACTTCTGAAGAGTTCTTTACCTCTAACTCGGTTAGGGACATCCACCTTTGTAACTTGCAAGAGCAGCCTCGGGTAGTCATTTTCTGGGTGGTATATTTCAACCACATCCTTTTCTTTCAGGCCAGGATAGTCTTTGAGATTTATAATTAACTCCACCGCTGTAAGACAAATTTACAAAACTGATGTACTTAACCAGTGTCACACACCTTTTCCCGTCCAAGCTGGCAGAGGCACAACCCACTTTTAGCCACTTATTCAATACTCAATTTAATTTTGTGTGAAAGGGCCGCTGAAAACTCAAACTCAACTCAATACCTTGTATTCAAGTTGATCAAAGACAAGAGCCATAGTTGCTAAGGTTGTTTGGGTTCTTGTAATTTGATTCAATCAACTTCAATATTGTTCATTGACAACTTACAGAAATCGGGGATAATAGCCAGAATCTCAAGCTTGCTGTGCAAGTGTGGAGCTAAACAAACAATTGACCACCTCAAATCTTGCCTGGACAGCCCCAAATGTCCCGAGGAGGATCTCATGCATGCTTCGGCAAACGCCATAGGAGTGCCAAATTTTTTTATAAATATAATTTGGTCAGTGTCGATAAGGGGGCGGAAGCCCCTACTAACCTATTTCGTATTTAGGTGTTTCATTATCTAGCAGATCTAAGAGGGTTTGTACATGTCCTACATAGAGCCTCAGCGTGGCTGAAGTAAACAAGAGCAGGCAGGCATGCTACTTCTTTAGACTAGGCCCTAGTCTAAAGAAGTAGCCTAATAATACTTACGGCTAAAACTAGATTGATGCACAATAAGCTTGAATGACTTCATTTTGTGGCTATCATATAATCATATTTCTGATTATCTAGTCTAGTAATTGATATTTTCAAACTCAATTTTCTCACACCATCTTGACGAGTATTAATTATGTATAGCTTTATTTATTTATTATTCATTGCTTCCTAAAATAAAATTATTTCATTTTACAAATCACAACAAATCGTCAACAGATAGATATGTACACAGATTAATATTAGGTAAATATTCACTTTTTTTCTCAGCTTTTTTTACTTTATAAATGAATTTTTTTATATTGTACGACTCTGAATGATAGAATGAAATGAAATCTTTTTTGAGGTGAATTAATTTTGCTACTCAACGCTAGGTGGCGTTGATCAGTAATTTACTTTAGCGTTCTTCCTTATGGATGGGTAGGTAATCCACCCGATAAACCACGATTAACCCTTTATTCCTTTATTTATTCCTCCCTCATCCCATACATGGAAATTATCCCTGAAAATACCCATTTCAGTAGTTCCAAATTCGTCACTAGAATAAATAACATAATGTAAAGTAATATTAGACCATATTTACCAGTTTTTCATTCTATTTAGAATGAATGAGAACATCACTAGCAAACTGTAGATAACAACATTATTTCGAGAATTGACGTTTGAAGCTGTCAGCGCAATCGAATATGGCGCTGACGGCGATGTCGCGGAACGCACCTTTTTTTTTTTTTTTTTTTTTCTTTTTTTATGGACTCGCGCGACTAGCGCATTTGCCACTAACAAATTATTTTATTATTTTACAAAAATATAAGGTAAGGAAACGAAACACGAAAATAATAGGAGTTACGGATAGGAAAAAGGATCAGGGAGATTAGTAACTTATTGGCATTGGGTAGGAAAATAAATATTACAAATAAATATTATTTTGGTTAAGAAAATTTACAATAATATGATAAATATTTACATTGCATAAATTTAATAAACTGTGAATAGAAGTAGGAAAGGGAACATTCAAAAAGTATAAAGAATTATAGAAACCGGAGTGATCAAGAAGAGGACATGAAAAGAACACATGGTTCAAATCAGCCCAGTCCGCACCACATTCACACTCAGCAGTAGTTACGATATTCAACCTGTACAAATGAGCCGGAGTACAAACATGCCCCAGTCTCATACGCACAAGTGAAGAGGTTTTATTTTTACAAAAATTGAATTTAAAAAACCAAGGCTTTTTTGGTATATCAGCCTGGATTTTTTTATAGTGTGCTCCGTTCTTGTTCTGATTCCACTTGTCCTCCCAAGCGGAATATAAAAATACTTTTGGCAAAGAGGCCAAGTCATGACTAAAAATCTTATAAGGAAATGTGTCTCCACACAGCACTGCATCATTGGCCAATTTATCGGCCTTTTCATTTCCTGAAATGCCACAATGGCTGGGAACCCACGCAAAGGATACATAAATGCCTAAGGCATTACATTTATGAATGGCTGCTCTAATATCAAAATTTATTGGAAAGTTATATTTTAGTTTAAACGTAAACCTCTCCAACGTCTGGAGAGAGCTCAAAGAATCCGTAAAGATGACAGTGCGTTGAAATTTATAAATAAGGATATACTCCAAAGCTTTTAGAATTCCAAATAATTCTCCTGTAAAGACAGAAGTCTCTGGAGGAAGTTTAACTTTTTGCACTATACTATATTGGGAGTGGAAAACTCCTACACCCACAGTTCCCGAAGAGGAATGCTTTGAAGCATCTGTGAAAATATGATGATAACCCTGCCAATCGTTTTCTAAAACTTGTAAGAAGAGCTTGTTAGAAAACTCACCAGCTCTGACACCGGTGTCTAAAATAACATTTAAGGGTGAAATTAAGGCTTCATAATCGCATTCGAAAATTGGAAGAGAAACAGAGCGATGAATAGGTGCAAGCAAAGATTTATATTTCTGGAAGCTACTGACTAAACACGGTATTTGTTTATGTCTCCAGTAAGAAGAAGAGTTTATACGTTCAGAAAGATATTCAAGTTTGGTCAAAAGAGGATGTTGAGAAAATTGTAAAATACGAAATAAAAATTTGTCAGATAAATATTGCCGCCGTAGGGCTAAAGGGGGTTCAACACACTCAACTTGGAGAGCATTTATCGGGCTAGAGCGCATAGCACCAGTTATCAGTCTTAAGGCCTTGGACTGGATAACATCCAGACGCTTAAGGCCAGCAACATTACTCATCTCAAAAGTGAAAGAACCATAATCGATAACACTCCTTATCATAGCATTATACAGTAATTTCATAGAAAAAGGATGAGCTCCCCACCAAACACCAGAGAGACACCGTAACATATTTAAAACCTTCTCACACTTAACTACCAAATAATCAATATGAGGTAAACCTGAAAGTTTATTATCCAGAATCACTCCAAGAAATTTGACGTGACTTTTAACGGGAATCATAATATTATCATACAAGACTGTAATAGGAGGTGGCATACGCTTTCTTGAAAATAAAACTATTTCACACTTAGCCGGGGAAAGTTCTAAGCTATTGGCATTCAACCAACACTGTAAGTTATTTAAGGAATCGTCTAGTATGGAAATAGATTTTTCTATGGATTTATTGCTGGTATAAAAAACTAAGTCATCAGCATATTGAATGATATTTATATCACCAATTGAAGATTCTAAATCATGAGAATAAATATTAAATAATAAGGGGCTAAGAACAGATCCTTGAGGCAGGCCTTTACATACTGTCCTAGTATTACCGGAATCACAATTTTCGAGTAAAATAGTTCTATTACTCAATATATTTACAATAAAATTTGTTAATAAAACCGGGGCATCTAAATTGAAAAGTTTATTTCGTAGTGTGTCTAAATTTACATTATCATATGCGGAAGTAATATCTAAGAACGCAGCCAAAACAGATGAGTTGTCGGAAAATGACAGGCGGATGTCTGTTACTAGTAAACAAATGCAATCCATGGTACTTTTTCCTTTTCTAAATCCATACTGGCTTTGAGACAATAGACCATTACTTTCTATAAACCATTCCAGTCGATTCTTTACTAAGTGTTCTGCGATCTTAAGTATTACCAAAGAGAGAGCAATCGGTCTGAATCCTGAAGGATCACATGGATTTTTAAATGGTTTCAGGAATGGAATGATAGTCTGTACTTTCCATGAGGGAGGAACATTTCCAGAAATCATTACATTATTGACAATGTCTAAGTAGTACATTAGTGTACTATCGCTCAAATGAGCAAAAAAGGAATAAGGTATGCCATCACACCCTGGAGCAGAGTCTCTACAATATTTAATTACACCTTTTAATTCATGAATGTTGAAGGGGGAATTTAACCCGATTCGATGGTCAACTATTGAAGGGGGAATAGTATACTTGCAACACAATGACTCTAAAGGTACAGAGGGAGGGGCTAACTTATCCAGAAATTGTTCTGTTAATGAAGGGGGAAAAGTATTTAAAGTGGATTCCTTAAAAGCAGATTTAAACTTTCTAATATTGGCCCACACTACTGATGGATTTACATGAGGGGAAATGGAAAGGCAGAAAGCTCTCCAACTTTCAAACTTTTTACATTTAAATAGTTGCCGGGTCTTGCTAATTGAGTGTGTAACTTTAATAAAATTTTCATCTGTGCTATTACTACAGTAATTTAATTCTGCCAATTTTCGTTCCCTGACTGCTAAAGTACACTCCCGGTCCCACCAAGGCGGAGACCGAATCATTACCTTTTTAGAACTTTTACAAGGAAAAACTTCTTCTGCTGCTTCAAACATGATCTTTGATAAAGACTCAGCACATGTACTTTCATTTCCAGCAACCACATTGGGAAGAGAGTTAATTTTTTTGTCAATTATTTTCTTAAACAGACTCCAATCAGCTTCGGCAAGATTGAATTTAAAACGGGGATTAAAATTGGAGGATTTAAGAGGATATTTTGATGGGAATTGTATGAGGATAGGAAAGTGGTCACTACCAAAAGTGGAACCAATAGGATTCCAACATAATTCTGCAGCTAAGCTTGGAGAACATATTGAAAGATCAGGGGCACTAATGCCTTGGCTGGGTGCTGTTCTGCGAGTAGCTGAACCATTGTTCAATATACATAGATTATGTTTATCCACTAATTCTAAAATATTTACAGAAAAAGGAGTTGGAGCTGATGAAATAGTACTGCCCCAAGATGAGTGTTGGCAGTTTAAATCACCTAAAATTATAACAGGTTTAGGAATAGATGATATGATATGATCAAGTTCATTGATAATATCAGAAGAAGGACGAGGAATATACAAAGATACAAAAGAAATATTAATAGCCTTGACGGCAATAATAGAGAAGTTATCATTATGTGACGGAAGCGGTATATGTACATATTCACAAGGACGTTTGATAAATATGGCTGTCCCGCCATATCCATCAGATCTGTCTTCTCTAAGACTAGAGTAACCGGGGATCTTAAAAATAGAACCTGGTTTTAGCCAGGTCTCTTGAAAGGATAAAATTAATGGTTGGTATTTTTTAATTATATAAATTATATCACTTTTCTTATTATTTATACTTTGGCAATTCCATTGAATCACCTGATGATTGTAGTGAGCCATTGTACAAAGTAGGGAGAATATTATCATTATTTATGAAGTCAGCGTTGGACGGTACCTTATTGTATTTACATTGGGATAAATAAGTGGTTAGCATTTTAATTAGCTCTTGGATAGTAGTTTCATCGATTTTATTTTGTTGTTCACTAAATTTAAGTACACCACCATTAGGTGATGTCTCAATATTTTCATTGATGATTGCATCGTGAGCCTTCCTATCATAACCTTTGGTTAATCTAGGGGGGGATTTCGGTTTCAAATAAACAGTTTTTTTATATGAGCTAAAAGGCGAAGTATTATTTACAAAAGACAGTTCATTATTTGGGGCAAAAGATGATGATGATGTTTGATGTTGTTTATTAGCCACCACTTCAGAAAATAATTTTGTTACAGGTGGATGCATTTTATTGGCCTCTGCATAGGATATGCAGCTTTGTGCCATTGAAAGTTTAATAGCTTTCTGCCTTTCAAACTCAGGACATTTTCTATTGGTGGCAAAATGGGAACCACAACATGAGGAACATTGGAAGTCACCTTCCTCTGCTGAGCATGTGTTAGCTGAATGTTTGCCTCCACATTTAAAACAAAGAGGAAGAGATCGGCATTGGTCTTTTACATGTCCAAATCGGCAACAATTGAAACACTGGATGGTTGGGAAGATATACAGATCAACAGTCAGGGAAGAATAGCACATGAAGATTCGCTTTGGTAAAACTTGACCATCAAAAGTTGCAACTACTGTACCAGTTTCTACATAGGATACTATTCCGTCATTAAATACTTTTCTTTTCATACGTCTAATTTTTATGATGTTGCCACATCCTATCGGAGTGGACATATCCCTCATAATATCCTCCTCAGTCCAGTCCAACGGGACTCCCTTAATGACGCCCATCCGGGTTACATTAAAGGTGGGAATGAATACTTTGTACTTATTCTTTAGCTCTATATTTTCGATCAATAAGTTTGCATCCACATGACTGGAGAAACTTAAAGAAACTTTGTTTCTTCCAATTTTCTTTAGGCTACCATTTATTATGTTTTTAATATTGTGCTGTTTTAAAACACGACCAAATGACACTGGGTGCATAGTGGAACTAGCTGAATCAGATTCTGTTATTTTTTGGACATGAACAATGAAGGGAGCAGCATCAGTTTTCTCATAAAATGATCTGCCAACTGGAGTGTGTACTGGCTTGTTAGCAGTTTCCTGTTGAGTTGAGGATGGTGAGTTGGTAGTGGTTTGTGGCGCAAACTGGGAAGGTTGAGACATTCCTGTTTCAATGATAGTGTCTGCTTGTGAACAGACACAATCATGCTCTTTATTTATTTTTCCGTGTTTTCTTCTCTTTTTATTGCAGTGCTTGCACACGCGAGATGGTCTTACTCTCTTCCTGGATGTTGCCTTTGAGGATACTGAAGCATCAGTATCCATACTAGATTCGATGGTGACATAGTGAGCAACCGGAGGGACCGTCTCCCCTGGGTCAGAAGAGGCCGTGCCCCCCGGGTCAGGAGGGCGCTCCATAAGGAGCAACAATTAAATTTCTACTTACTAGGCCACGTGGAGTAGAAAATATATACACAAATTATAATTACATACAAAATAGAAAGATATTCACAAGTTTTAACCTATCTGATCCACTAATTAATTAATTTACAAAAAATCACAAGAAAAACTACACCCGCTCAAATCGACGTTTCCCGCGCTTTTTTTCTAACGCACCTTCTATAGGTTATTTGGTTTGACATTGACAACTTATCGCGTTCGGAAACGGGAATAGGCTTGTGGCCTGTCAAGTCAAAATGGATACTTTTTATGAACTGTCAAAACGGAACTTATGTTCCTGAGTTATATGAAATATCAACAGAATGACGTCATGGAAAAATGCCATTAAATGATGTCTTTTTTGCACAAAATTTACTTAATAAAATATATCTGCTGGAAGTATAGAATTCTGAGAATGTCAAGCCATTTTGTACATAGGTAATGCTTCAACTTAAGACTTGTTCCTAGATTTATTGGATTACCTACCCATGAAACATAGCCGCAAACGGAAAAATTTTTTCGTCCCCCAGTACATTGCCCCGATCAGCTGATTTGTTTGAAGTTACTATGGCAGACCCAAAAAATATTTCGTTTGCGACCCTATGTTCCTTGGGGAAAGTTCTTCATAATGATGGGTACAACAACCATTCCCCAAAATATGGTCAGCTAATTAAATGTCACCGTATACATACATCAGGAAATGCTCTTCTAATCGTCTCTCTTTCTGTCACATCACATCACGGTATGTCCATCTCTTTTCTTTCTCCGATTTAATTTTCCCCCTCCTAGTTATTAAAGTTCTCGAACGTACCCTAATCGTGTCCGTCGGACGGACTGTCCGTCCGTCACGGACATCCGTCAGCTGTCTTGTCTGTCCGAGACAGTCAGAGTTTCGTTTCGTTTGTTTATTTCTGTTTATTTGTAAGAAACTTTCATGAGAGAAAAGGAAATTCTGGTGTCTAGAATTTACAAAAGAGTATAGATGTTTTAATGGTATCGACAAGAAATGCTCTAAATACCCTAAAAGTGCAATCAAAAATCTGACTCCTACCATGTTGGAATTTTATTATGATTTTTATGGGTATGTAGAAGTGAAGAAGGGTGTAAGTGTCGCAGCCGTTATTACTACTATTCTTCAGTTTTCATCGGGAATGTAAGTTATTTGCTAATTATTTATCTATCCGGTAATGTTCCGGTGCCAGTATCCAATTGGTTAAAATTGTTTGATTCTGTTTTTCTAACTTTATCTATAAAGTAGATTAGCACCCACGCGGTAGCGTAAGGACAAAAGAGTCCTTGGAACAACATTGACATTAAAATTATATAAAAAAAAATACATTAAAATTATTTTGACAGTGGGTACCAAGACGTCAATGAATGTCTAATTTTTGACGTTGGTACCCACTGTCAAACTAATTTTAATGTATTTTTTTTTATAATTTTGGAGAATGACAATGGCTCAAGCCTGCGTGTTAGACACCTTCCAGTAACAACCTACTACAGTACAGTAGACCGACTTAGTACTCTTGATATACAATACCGACACCAAACTGCTTCTCTCGAAAGATTCTGACGATTAGTAAGTAATTCTATGTACCTAATCAATGTATGGGAAAAACAAACTAAATAAAGTTTTGAAACTTGTGTGGCTATGTGTGGTATTCAGAACACACAACTCTCCCCCTCCCCCCACCTGACGCTACACCCTCCCTCGCTGTGAAGTTTGTCCCATTAACAGTTTTCCACTTTTTATTCAAAAACCGGACGTATTTGTTAAAATATGTGTAGATGTAGAATCAGTACCTATGTGTTGTATTTATGTACCTACCAGTTGGTGGGGCAAGATTACATTTTCTTTGATATAAATGTTTTGAATACACCTATGAACAAATCATACAAATTCTACAAATTGTTGGTTTGTCTTTAACACGGTATCATATCTAAACATTTCTCCACAAAATTTGATTTTCCATAAAAACAGTAAATTCAATTCAATTCAATTAAATTTCTTTATTTCAGACTTCTAGGTCCATAATTACATAACAGTAACTTATAAAAACACAAACATACAAAACAAAATAGCCTTACTTGGAAACTAGATCCGACCCCCAGATCTTTATTACCCCCCATCTGTCTTATCTTACCCCACCTGACCTTATATGGATATTTTGTTCTATGTATCGTTTTGCCATGTTTCTGAATACAGACCTAAGCTAAATGTTGAACAAAATGAGTAACTAGTTAACATTTTGGGTACCTAAATGTTAATTTTCAGATTGGTTTGCCGTCAGTATGTCCTCAATAAATCCACGGGTGATGCATCACCTTTGCCATTTATGAGTGGAATTATGTCGTAAGTATGATAGCTACAAGATTTAGCTTAACATTGGCAACAAATGCCACATTTGATTTACTTATCTAAATAATTGAACTGAAGTAAACTGTTTTTTTACAAATAATTATTTTTAGTTGTATTCACAATGACAGGTTAATTAAGTATAAATAATTATATTAAACTATTCTCTATCCATTCAGTATCAAGATTAATTTATTATTTCCTATGTTCCTGCCATATTTTTATCTCATAAACTTATTTTATTTTCAGATGTGGGTTATGGCTATTTTATGGAATGATAAAGATTGACAGCAATATTATTGTTGTAAACACTGTTGGAATTATACTAATGACTTTGTACACTATAATATTTTACTGCTACTCTATTAAAAAGATAGCAATCATAAAGCAAATGACTATCATGATGTTCCTATTCTTATTTGTACTTTACTATGCTGCCACAGAAGAAGACTATGACCTGCTATTGAGCAGAATAGGTAAGAATCCATCATCTTAAACATGTTTATTTAGATCAAGAATCAATAAACCGTGTTATTTATGTGGCCCACAGAATGCATATTTACAGATTTCACACTTGCGTCATGTACACAACAAAGCATGATATTTAATTTTGTTTCAACAATGCTTCTGATTACCCAGAAACCGGGAGCTACTGAGCCTCTTTCACTTAAAAATATACTTACATGTGATATTCATTTATTTTGGTTCTAATTATTTATTTTTGTCCTTGTTGGTATCATGAATCGAACTTTTTTCTTGTTTTATTTTATTTTATTACATTAAAAAAAACTACAGGCGTGCTTATGTAGTCTTAAGACGCCTGGTAACGCTAAAATTAGCAACTGGGTTTGTGGTAGTGGAAATTTTCACAAATCATAAAAGAAAAATGATAAAATAAATGCGTAAGCTGCAGCGCGACAGTTGCGTCCGCGCAAAAATTGCAAAAAAGTGTGGCAAATTACACAAAAACCGCTGATGATTTCTAAAATGTTAAACACTAAATTTTTTGATATTTTGATTACCGATCTTTACACTTAAAAACCATAGCTTTCCTTGTAGAACTCCTGAAATAACTCGTTTTAGGTAAAAATCAACATTTTTTTTTCATATAGTTTCCTATAGTTTCCTATAGTTGGCTTTATGATATTTTCAAACACTAAATTTTTAGCCAAGGAACGGTTTTATAACATATATTTTTTGTGGATTCAGGAAGTATCTCAAACTGCTGGAATAGCTTTTTAAAGATGGGCACTTTGCTGGACAATCGTCTTAAAAAGTGATCTATAAATAAGTTCAATTAAGGATTTCAAATAAACAACATAGGAAATGATTTTGTTCCAGGTTTATCCGCATGCTGCCTCACACTGGTGACAATAGCATCACCGATGAGCAAGCTGTTCCATGTGATGAGAGTGAAGAACACAGAGTGCCTGCCCTTCCCCATGATCCTGATGTCATTCTTCGTCTCTACACTGTGGTTCTTGTATGGGCTGCTAGAGCAAGACCATTATTTAACGGTAATTACTTTAATTACAATATTTTATCGATTTTCCCATATGGGATGGCAGAGACTCTGTTGCCCACGATTAGCCAGTTATTTACTCCATTTTGCGCGTCAGGGGGCGAGCTACTGACACGGAGATCTGAATCTGAATGCTTCATGCGTTGTTTTCGATAGGACAAAGTCCCCTTCGCTTCCTTCCCGTGGCCGAAAAGGAAAAAAATATTGGACATTAAAATTAGGGGAAATTAAATTTTCAACCCCTTGCAATAGTCATTAATTGACGTCTTGGTACCCACTGTCAAAATTTGTTTGGGGTGTGTCCTTATGCGAGGAGCTTAAGTTTTTGTCAAAAAATCGAGATGCATACTTATCTCAACAGCAAGGTATTTTAGCTATGAGTAAATATTAGTACTAATTTCAAATATTTATTGTATGTTGCCAGGGTTGCTTAGGTTCTTGCCGTGCGTGTAATATTATTTTCAACACACCTGCTCGTAAAGTGACCCTACGTTGGTTTTATAATCATAATGCTGCTTAATATACACGTGTGCGGTAATAATATTACAACACTAGTGTGGTAATGGATACAGTTTTTGGACAAGAATAGCAGAAAAGAGTTTATGCTGGAAAAATATTAGGTAATTTAATTGACTTTACTTATTAATTAATACATGTTATTGTCAAAATAAGATGAGTAAACATTTATTTTCATCAAATTACAAGCAAACTAAGAAAACAGAGATGTATTTCGTTTACTTTGATGAAATTTAATATTTGGCTTTTTTTTGGCTATTGCAATTTTGCATTGCCTCCTGGCAGTCAGAGTTAAAGAGCGAAAACAAAAAAAAAAGTGCGCGCCATTTTTAGTTTTTAGTAAATAAAACTTTTCATTCATTGTTTTTATTGTGAAAATGTTGAGTACCGATAAAGATAATTATAATTTTTTCTCACAAGTGTGTTGAAAAACGTCTTATGAATCTCCTGACCAATTGGTAATAACATACTCGGTTCTACTGCTCTCGCCTGCTGCGGCTCCAGCTGGTAAACCAACCCCGTGTGTTATGATTATGACCAACTTAGCTCACTTGTTTCTTATTGTACTATTAAGTATTTCTGTTATGTGTTACCATATCCTTAACAAACGTTCTTCAAGCTGTAATATTTTGATGGTTACACATTCCTTTACTTACTTTCAGGTGCCAAATTTAATCGGCGGGACTCTCGCGATCTCACAACTCTCTTTGTTTATTATCTACCCGAGCAGCTCATCGGCAAAGCCTCTCTTACCATGAAGAGGTCCTCAAAAGTTCAACAACTCTTCAAGAAGTCTCCATGGTGCTAATGCGGGGAGAAAGGTACTAAAGCCCGCCCTAGACGACTTATATGCGGTACTTTTGTTTCTATTATTTCGGCGGACTGACTCTAACTCAAAGTAAATCGATTGTAACATTTGAAGGCGCCCCAGGCAAAAACAGCCTTTAGCAAAACACAAATCGCTCGGAATGATGAGTACGTTTTTTCGTTGCTGTACGTTTTTACACTATCTTGTTTATCACGAGTGTCAGCCTGACTTCGCTTTCCCATAAACGTAATTTTATAAATTTTGCTCGATAGAAAAGTCTCCTGAAGTTTCCAGAAAATCTGTCTGTCACAAAGTTTTATTTTACAATTTCGCACCGCATCTGAATTTGTGTTTTTGTTATTTATCTAATCATTATAAAAATGTATGTTCCTCAGTTAGCGTTGTTTAGCTTGGCTATAACCATTTTTTTAATTTAATTTCCTCCAAAAATAAGTTAAGGATGAAATTCTATACCCTAATTACTATAAAAATGAAGTAAACTGACAACATCAAACGTCAATTCTTGAAATAATGTTGCCATGTTCAGTTTGATAGTGATGTTCTCATTCATTCTAAATACAGGGAGTAACAGAAAGGTGTAGTCATATTTTAGGGCGTTGTTAGGGACATCATTCTGAGCAACTTTTACTATGAAACCGATTTGATCAGAGCAACTTTAATTTTCACTTCTCTATAC
Organism: Argyresthia albistria; assembly: GCA_963457715.1. Classification (NCBI taxonomy): domain Eukaryota; kingdom Metazoa; phylum Arthropoda; class Insecta; order Lepidoptera; family Argyresthiidae; genus Argyresthia; species Argyresthia albistria. Next base: position 4,674,509 of record OY735257.1, on the reverse strand, counting down.
AAATGCGCTGACTGCCCGGACCAAAATGTATGGAGCAATGAAAAATAAAGTTGCTCTGATCAAATCGGTTTCATAGTAAAAGTTGCTCAGAATGGTCTCCCTATCCCATTTGAGGTGGCAGAAGCAAACTGTGCCCACTTTTTGTGATTTATACAAATGCAAATGCTTAATTCTTCTTACTTTTTATTCGCAAACAAAGGAAGGGGCGCTTCATTTCAATTTGAACAAGCTATATGCACTAGTACTACTAGCTCTCTTATCATTTCTATCAATATCATCATATATTGAGACATTAGAATGATCTAAATCATTCTTGACCCAATCACTATTTATTATCTACCAAAAAGCGGTAACATCGGAACTGTCATTTTACTTCGTTATTATAATAAAAGTTCTGATTGCCTAGGGCCCGTCCTTAAATGTTTTGATGATGACTTCAAACCCACCATTTTTAGTGTTCCGATCCTTAAAAGGAAAAAAAGGAACCCTTATAGGATCACTTTGCTGTCCGTCCGTCTGTCTGTCAGTCGGTCTGTCCGTCCGTGTGTAGACCTTTATATCCACTATTAATATTAAAGTGCCACTATTAATAATCATTTCATCATCATCATCATTTAATCATCATTCAGTAAGGTATGAAAATTAATAAAATGAAAAATGAAATATCTGTATACATTTGAATTTATTGTTTTTGTAAAGAACAAGGGACGTTCACTACTCCCTAAAAAGGGCGAACCCTGTGGTATAGGATGAGTAGTTCTTCCCACCAGTAACACATTTTCTAACTAGATTTTAACAAAAATATCATTGTTTATATCAAAAGATTAATTACTTAATAATTAATGATTAATTTAAAAAAAAAAAATTTTGTACAGAATAAGTTCTTTGACGAGTGTGTGTGTGTGTGAGGGTGTGTGTGTGTGTGTGAGGGTGTGTGTGTGTGTGTGAGGGTGTGTGTGTGTAATAGAGAAGATGGGAAGTGTAATGTTTGAATGTTTTAGTGTAGTGAGTAGGTAGTGAATGAAGATGAAAAATTATTATTTAAACATTCAGCTATTATGTTGTTTGAATGGGCGATTTAAAAAAACAACAACTCAGTAGTTCCAAATTCGTCACTAGGTGTCGCAGGCGAGACATGGGGTTGGCTTTTATATCGTTCATCCTTAATTTGATTATAAAAAAGTGTTTAATAGATAGCTGGCAGTCATTTTTCATACGAAAGTGCTTTTCTTTTTGCGAGGAAATGCGTAGTTTTTCTGCAAATCGAAAATGAAAATTGAAAATTTTAGAAACGTAATTTGCTACGAAAGTCGGCCTAAAAAAACGTCAATAGTACCTTAAACATGCAAAATTATGACGTATTGTCAATATTATAGTCAATTATGTCATTAACCTAAAATAAAAACTAACCTCAAAATACCTACGGTTTTTGACAATTCATAACAAAAAAAACCCTGGTTTGCAACAACTGCAACTTTAGGGGGAGATCCCCTCCGTCCTTTCCCTTCCCCCCTCAAAAATCGGGTGTCGTGTCCGTGATCTAAGCCCAACCCCATGTGGATACAAAGCCATCTGTTGGCAGCTTTCAGAACTATTTTTAGCTGTCAGAAATTCGCCTATTGTATTACCAACGAATTTTTTGTATTTTTATAATTTGTTTAATTATTTATTATTATTTATTTATTTATTTTAGTGTTATGATAAAAATGTTAAGATGTTTTTTGTTTCGCCATACGGTAAGGATATCAGCCATTTGTATGTAGTTATTTTAGTTTTGAATAGGTATGTTCTTTGTTGTAATTTCACTGTATTTGCTGACTTGATTGTAGAGATGAGATCCAAGGAAGTAAAAAAATCTTTGAGCATAGTTTGTACGCACCTTTATACCAATTTGGCAAACTTCGTCTTTTCGCCGTTTTGAAGTCTTTTCTGTGCTGTGTATAAATATCTGTCTAACTGTTAGGACATCGCAGAAATTGAAGAGTTCTGTTGTAGGAAAGGTTTAAATGTGCAGACCTTCAATACTGCGCGGGAACGAGTGGGCGTATCAAGCTGAAATTTATATCTATTGCTCTGGTCTGTGATCGCATGGCACAGGGAAAAAAATCAAACTTCTAGGTCAACGCAATCAAACGCTACCGACCGTTTATGCTGTATTTTTTTTAGATTTTCATAGTAGCGCAATGGACCCAAAACCTATAGGGTACTTCCCGTTGTCCTACAATCATGAAGTTCTTATAGCACAAGTAAAGGGAAAAATCTAAAAACTACAAATTTCTGTCTCTGCAAAAATATGTTATTTGGTTTACATTGATGACATCTCAATGGGTTATTTTTGTGGAAACTTAATTACACCGCAGTTACTGTTACGCTCTCCAAGTGTGATCGGAACCCTTGGTCGGCGAGTCTTACTCGCACTTGACCGTTTATTTTATTTGAGTTAGAGTTTAACAGTTCTGTCCGACTAGTTTCGTAGATCTCGATTTTGGCTTACAAGGTTCCTTTACGCTCTCTAATTCGAAGTATAATGTACGACTTTTAGAACAATCGAATTAGGATAAGTTAAGCCAGTTCTAAATCCTTTGCATTCCAAAATCGGGTTCTAAGGTTAGGCTAAGCGCAGATATTATTGTCTGAGTGTCGTGTGTGTTGATGGGTCGATTTCAGGTCACACGAATGAAGCGCGAATTAATCTCATTCGTGTGACACAAAAATTCGTGAAATCGACCCTCGACGAAGATTCGTAACGCTTGCAACGCTATTTGCAGCGTGCCGTAACAACGCTCGTAGCAGATTCGAAACGCTTGCAACGCTATTTGCAGCGTGCGTAACACCGTATTTCACGTCATACAAATGACGCCGTCATTCGTCTGAATTAATCGCATTCGTGTGACACAAAAATCGTGAAATCGAGCCTGTGCTGTGATGTGCCATCTAAGCGGTGGACGGACATAATTAAGTTTGTTTACATGCCATTGACTTGCCTGGTTGTATTTACATGTCAATTTAATATTTATGTAATTGTAAAAACGCAGAGATATCGTTTAGGCGATACGATTCAATCGAAACAAATATTGTTATTATATTATATACGAATCTTGAGTACATAAGTATTACTATTATAAGTAGTATCTGTGGTATAATGGAGATTTATTTTTAACTATTGTTGGTCAATGCTTGACATTGCTCGAGTCTCTTTGTTTTACTTCTTTTTCTCTAACATCTAAGTCATTTTTTAGGTGCCCACCTATTTTAATTAAATTAATAGTGCAAATTATACAATGGGGCCAATTCTCTAGGACACACGCACTAAAATTACTTGACAATATTAGCTCCGACGCTCTTACGCGGTTGCCATAGATTTCATTTTCGAACTCACTTTTGAATTAGTTCATCAGTACATTAAAATAATTCAAAAGTAAGTTTGAAAATGGAATCTATGGCGACCGCATAAGAGCAGTCGGACTTAATATTGTCAATTAATTTTAGTGAGTGTAACCTAGAGAATCGGCCACAATAATATGTTTTTACCACGTTTCTTTATTGACGTGACAACGTCTTATAAATTGGTTTGCCGGGTGACACTTCAAGAAACTGCGTTACGCTCCGCTCACGTTAGGCGCTCACAATGAGAGCGAGTGAGAGGCACGCGTCCCTTCCACTCGGGCATGGTTAGCCCGCCTAAGAGCGAGAGAGACAGACATAAAAAGTGAAAGGCACGCGTCCCTTCCACTCGAGCACAGATTCTTTGTATAAATTAATGTTTTAAATATAATTCTTTGTATAAATAAATGTTTTAAATTGTTACTATTATTTCATCGTTCTTCCTACTATACGAATGAATATTCACATTAAAATTATTTTACCACTCAAAGTCGTTGTCACGTAAAACTTTCGCCCGTATACCGACTTTACAGGCAACCAATTTTTTTTTAACATAATCCAGGTATACTAGGGAATCCTTAAGAACACGTATATACATGATATGTGTAAAAAATTGTGCAGCTATTTATAACAACGGATTTAATTAATGCGAAGAGAAAATTTACTTTCATGATTTCATTACGAAAATCCTTCAATATTATTAGGGTTCCGTACCCGAAGGGTGCCAAACGGGACCATATTACTAAGCCTCCGCTGTCCGTCTGTCACCAGGCTGTATCTCATGAACCGTGATAGCTAGACAGTTGAAATTTTCACAGAGTATTTCTGTTGCCGCTATAACAACAAATACTAAAAAAAACAGATTACATTAATATTAAAGGGGCTTCCATACAACAGACGGTTTTTTTGCCGTTTTTATAGATTAGGCTGTATCTCATAAACAGCGATAGCTAGACAGTTGTTTTCACAAATAATGTATTTCTGTTGCCGCTATAACAACAAATACAAAAAATAGATAATAATAAATATGTCTGTCTCGACTGGGGCGATGATCTCGATAGCGCAAGAATCGGGGGGCCTGAAACTACGCTTCTCACTCGTTCCATGCTCGCTCAAATCGTTCGTAGTTCCTCATCGTTCCATCGGTTCCATCCATCCAACCTCTCTCTCTTACTAGCGTAAAGAATCAAGGATAGAGCCCGCCCGAAACGTACGATCTTTCTTACCCGTTCTTACTACTTTGAAATAGTAGTTTGTTACACAAGGGGTGAAAGAGAGCTATTTCGGAGGAAGGTCCAATTTGGAACCCGTGCGAGCGCAGCTCGCAAAGGGCGCTAAGTATCGAGTCTACCCAAGATATTTAGACGCCCGAGCGAGCGAGGGCGAATATAGTTCGAGGGTGAAATAGGTAGCTACTTTACTTACACCCCGAGGCAAGCATAATACTTTACATCATCCGAGCGAGGTAAATTAAACGGAAGGACTTAGAACGACTGCGGTCGCAGATGGTTATGCATGCTGGTTTTTAAATGTAGATTAGTGTACTTATAGACGATATCAAAATACGGGAACCGTCGGAAATCAGTACTTTTAGAGTTATATTTTTAAAAAGCCTTATCCCTCCATTAGCCGTTTTTCGACACTCCGGCACCGGCACCAGCTGTGACCAGCTTATTGAGTAAGTGAGGGACAGAGCTATAGTCTGTCTATCCCTCTCTTACTCACTAAGCCGGTGCCGGTGCCGGCGGCGTGTCGAAAAACAGCTATTAGCGCTCATGCACACGAGATGGTTTTTCGCCGAAGCTAAGCCCGCTCCGCTCCGTTAAATAAATTTTACCCCCGTGCCCCAAGAAGTTTTACTTCAAAAAGGTAATGCTTCTTCACACGCCTCTTAAAAATATTGATTGATGTAAAGTATACATATCATTCTTTTCCTTCTCCGGACACGAAACGCGTAATGGTTGCGCGACTGCTATCCTTTAATCTATTCGGTAGGTGTAGGTACATAGTGGATCAAAGTAATTTGACAGGTCGAGTGATACAGATCTACATCTACCAACTTACCAACTTCATACCAACTTACACTGAAGAACTTATCTGTGACATGGACGTCAAAGCCTCAGTTCGTCCAAGCCTCAGTCAAAGGCTTGGTCAAAGGCTTGTCAAAGGTCAAAGCTCGTCAAAGCTACGACCGCCATCATTAAAAAGTACAAATGAGGTTGGTTATCAATTCAATCCTTACGTACTGATTTAGAGTGCTGGATGTTTTGGCACTTAGGGGGGCGCCACTGCAACGTTGATCGATTGATTGGATTGATTGCGTTAGTTCCGTCCGACCCTTGGCCACGTGTCAAAACATCCATGTAGCACTGTATAATGTTTATTGATGAATCCTCAGGATGAATCTGTACCTGTTCTTGCTGAAAAACAAATAGGTTAGTGTTGTACCAAAAAAATGAGGTGCGGACTGAACTTCGAGAGCATTCGTTCAGTGAATGATTGTTTGTTTACTTTTAAAAATAGATAGCGCCGTTGCGCCGTTATACCCGTTATAGCCGTTATATTAATTTTGTCTATGAAAATGTATATTAATTTTGTCTTTGATTTATTAGTGAAGGGGCAAATAAGAAGTACCCGTAACCGGCGAGCATGTATGAGGAGACTTATGAATGTGGAGGAAGCGAGAGATGTTTGTCAGGATCGTAGCAAGTGGAGGTCTTTAGTCTCTGCCTACCCCTTTTCCGGGAAAAAGGCGTGAGCATATGCATGTATGTATGTATGTATGTCTATGAAAAATAGCCCCCTTGGTGCCATGCATGACAGATAGACAATTGATATTTGTAAAGTCAAATACTTATGTTTTGTTTTTGATGTTGGTTGTGCGTGTGAATCGTGTCCGGAGTTTTGTTTATTTCTAAGAAACTTTCATGAGAGAAAAGGAAATTGTGGAGCCTAAAATTTACAAAAGAGTAGCAAATTTAATGGTATCGACAATAAATGCTCTCCCCTGCAAAAAATCTGACACCTATCATGGGCGTACCGATTTATTATATTTTGTACGGGTATTTTGCTCGTATTGTTAGTCTCGCAGCCGTTATTACTACTATTCTTCAGTTTTTATCGGGAATGTAAGTTATTTGAAAACTATTTATCTATCTGGTTATGATCCGGTGCCATTATTTAATTGGAGATTGTGAGATTCTGTTTTTCTAACTTTATCTTTCGTAGCGTAAAGAACTAAAGATGTACGTCTACCTCATGTCTACCTCTTAAAAAAAATGTAAAGTAAAAACGTAGATACCAACCTACTACATACAGTACAGTAGATTTGAGTAGACCGACTTAGGGTTTATAGTTTAGTTTAAGTATAGTTTATTAATTGCATTCCATAGCTGTTATAATATAAAGTTACAACATCATGGGCCTTGCTCAGGCACAGCAATATGACTGATATAATAAAGAGGACGACACTATAGTATTAGAACCCGTATTAAATTAGGTACCTATATATTAAGTTCTTAGAATAAATGATATTTATATAATGGTCTATGTCAGTGTTAATATAATATTATTGTAAGATTCTATATAAATATTTTATTTATTTATATATTTATGGTAAAAGGTCAATGGGCGTAATCTGACCCGGTAGTTATGTAAAAATTGGAGTACAGATACCAAACATGGTTTCAAAAGTAGTTTTATAACCAAACTTTTGATGTGAATTTCCTTTTTGATGTGTTTTATGTTTTTGTGTTAGTTTAGATAAGTAAGATATTTTAATAAGATCTGTGAAAAATTGAGTACAGAAACTTCAATGGATTTTTTACTATCACTATTTCTGACAGATGTCACTTTTTTTTTACGAATATCACTATTTTTGACAGATGTCATAATTTTTGACACTTCGATTCGCCTTAGGCGTGATATTGACCGAATTACTGTAGGGATCCACAGTAGAAGCCATTAATCCAAAAATTGAATTGAATTGGATTTTACCAATAAAAAGTTATTCGAGAATAACTATCCCGGGGATAACTTGTATGACAATGACAGTTCAAAATGAGGTGATCTGGTCTGGGTGTCACTAGTGTCTATGAAAAAGTAGAAGATACTCTCGAGTAAAAGTTACTCTTTCGTCGGTAAAATCCAGGCTTACTGTTGTAAGTCTTAGGGCTATGTATGTATATGTTTAGGGTGTCAAAATACCGAGTACCAACAGAAGACAAGTGACGAGACTAAGGAACTGGTACAAAAAAAAACTTGCCCTGAGGTTATGAAACTGTAAGATTTACGAAAAATAGTAGATTGATACACAAAGGTAGTAAGAGAGCAACTTCGAAAGAAGACACAATTTTGCCTTCACCTTTCAGTTACAATCTGTATAAATGTTTTATTTACTTACCTAGAATGCTTACCTCGGGTTGTAAGTAGCTATTTCACCCTCGAACTATACTCTAAATTTAAATATCTCGGGTTGACTCGATCCGTTAGCGCCCTTTGCGAGCTGCGCTTGCACATGCGCCAGATTGGATCTTTGTCCGAAATAGCTCTCTTACGTCCCTTGTGTAACAATCTACTATTTTCTTACCCCTACTAGTCCTATAATAAATATTTGAGGTATATGGGTATTTGGGTACGTAGCAGTAGGTACTAAAGACAAAAGACTTAACTTCAGAAAACTGAAGGGTATGTAGTTGATGGGAAAGTTTTGTGGTATTACTAATTTAGTTCATTCTATATGTATTTTGGGGTGCTGAATCCGATGCGGTTTTCTGTAAATGACTACCATACGAGGATTCTTCGACATGTTTTGTTTAAATCTTTATCTTTATCTTTAGGTATTATGCTGCGTACCCGGGTATTTTGTTCTATGTATCGTTTTGCTATGCTGTTTCGGAATAGAGACCTAAGCTAAATGTTAGTTCTGAACTAGTGGAGTAACAATATAAGTACCTATTGATATCTTTTTGGATAATGTTATTTTTCAGATTGGTTTGCCGTCAGTATGTCCTCAATAAATCCACGGGTGATGCATCACCTTTGCCATTTATGAGTGGAATGATGTCGTTAGTATGATAGCTATTCTCTATCCATTCAGTATCAAGATTAATTTATTATTTCCTATTTTCCTGCCACTTTTTAGGGTTCCGTACCCGAAGGGTGCCAAACGGGACCCTATTACTGAGACTTCGCAGTCCGTCTGTCCGACCGTCCGTCCGTCCGTCCGTCTGTCACCAGGCTGTATCTCATGAACCGTGGTAGCTAGACAGTTGAAATTTTCACAGATGATGTATTTCTGTTGCCGCTATAACAAAAAATACTAAAAATCAAAAGAAATTTAATATTAAGGGGGGCACCCATACAACAAACGTGATTTTTTTGCTCATTTTTGCTCGATATTGATAATGGTAGCAGGTAGACGCTTAAAATGTTCACAATATATTGAGTATATTATTTACTTAAAAAATAAATAATTAAATTAAAATTAAATTAATATTTAGGGGGGGCTCCCATACATTTTTTTTGCGGTTTTTTATAGATAATGGCACGGAACCCTTCGTGCGCGAGTCCGACTCGCACTTGGCCGGTTATTTTTTTTAACTCATAAACTTATTTTATTTTATTTTCAGATGTGGGCTATGGCTATCATATGGAATGTTAAAGTCTGACAGTAATATTATTGTTGTAAACACTGTTGGTTTTATACTAATGACTTTGTACACTATAATATTTTACTGCTACTCTATTAAAAAGATAGCAATCATAAAGCAAATGACTATCATGATGTTCCTATTCTTATTTGTACTTTACTATGCTGCCACAGAAGAAGACTATGACCTGCTATTGAGCAGAATAGGTAAGATTTTAATAAAAAAATACTTTTTTTTATTTAATGCTAATTAGCGAGTGGAAGAGGGGGAGAGAGGCCTTTGCCCAGCAGTGGGATATTGCAGGCTCATAATAATAATAATAATTAGCTAATTAGATTATAAATAACAATAACAAATTATTTGCTGAACTAAACATAACTAAATGAAAAAAAATCGCCCAGATCGCTGCCGCCGCCGCCGGGCGGGGGGGTGCCCAAAATAGAAAAACACTGGCACCGTTATGGGCCTATTAGACTACGCTGTGGGCAGAGCCTTGTCTGACTCACTGTCTCTTTCTAGTCGTTCCATCATGAGTATACAAAACGTGCCCTGCCGACAGTGTAATGTAATAAGCTCTTAACCTCGCTGTATCGCAATACTGATGCGTTGAGCATGGTAGGTGCCAGCTCTCTGGTCCACTGAGACGCTTCGAAGTGAGATTTTTTCAACATGGCTATAGCAGACATTGACCCGCTTAGAAAATGTAAGCGATTTGACGTTTGCCGCCACCGCGGCATAAACGGGTCCCGTATGGCACGGTCTTCGGGTACGGAACCCTAAAAAGCTGGGAGATTGTAAAGCTGGGTCCAGATATTGTCTTTTTCCGTTCCGTTCCTCCGTATCGTATCAGCAGAGCGTCACGATCCAATAGGTCTGGACGCGTAGACTAGAAAATAACCCGTACCTACTCCGTTCCGTCTCTCCGTATCGCTCCTGTCGTCGCTGCGCGCTGCGCTGACTGCGACGGATCGACATACACTTGAATATTATGTTTAACACATTGGAAAATAAGGTGGACAATTATAGCGAACATTTAATTATTTTTGTTGGGAATATGTATTTTTTTAGATGTCACTTGTCAGTAAATTTGTTAAGCCGTTAAATACAAGTGTTTTTTGCAATAGTGCTGTTTAATTTCCTCACAATCAAAGTGAAAAGCAGAGTGTGTAACTCGTACATAAAACCCATTTTGTTCTAGGTGGTCTATCTGTATTAGTATAATATTATAGTATCTGTGGTTTTATGGACTTGTTGTACAATCTACTATACATGTGATATTAATTTATTTTGGTTCTAATTATTTATTTTTATCACGCTTTTATTAGCTTCACCTGTATGTATGTTTGTTTGTTTGTATGTAACCGACTCCTTTGGATTCGATTTTGACCCACTTTAAACGGACAGATTCAATTCAAACTTTGTACACTTATCAAGAAACAGCGACAATGTAATAATTTCATAATTTTATTTCATTATCCTGATTAGGATCGCCAGGATTAATTAATTTCTCACACAGAGGCTGTGCAAGAACTTAAAAATGAAAAATAAATATAGTTTAAAAAAACTAAAAAGTTAAAAATAATTTTTAATATAACCTCAAAACAATAATGAATAAAAAATACTATTTTTATTGTGAAAAAAAAAAAGCGTCGGGCGCTTTGTTTCATCTTTCGTACATCGAGCGCCCGACGCTTTTTGTTTCACAATAATAATAGTATTTTTTATTCATTGTTTTAAGGTTATATTAAAAATTATTTTTAACTTTTTAGTTCGAAGTGCTTTAAAAGCGTGTTTTTTAGTTTTTTAAACTATATTTATTATCCTTGGTAACATGAATCGAACTTTTTCCTTGTTATGTTCCAGGTTTATCCGCATGCTGCCTTACACTGCTGACAATAGCATCACCGATGAGCAGACTGCTCCATGTGATGAGAGTGAAGAACACAGAGTGCCTGCCCTTCCCCATGATCCTGATGTCATTCTTCGTCTCTACACTGTGGTTCTTTTATGGGCTGCTAGAGCAAGACCATTATTTAATGGTAATTAATTACTTTAATTACAAACTTTTATGGACCAACAAAGAAAACCCATATGGGATGGCAGAGACTCTGTTGTGTGTGCCCACGATCAACCTATTATTTACTCCATTTCACATAAGTACCTACCTTCCACTCCGAACAGTTAAAAGATCAGAATGGGATCCCACGACACAGATTTTCCTAGTGTGGGAACCATGGACTCAACATTTTAATTGTAAAAATCAGCAATATCTTTTCGTGTACCTAATCCTAAGTCACAGAAGAGATAATAAAGTGTAACATTACTAAATAAACTGACACGGAGATCTGAAGAACCTATTCATGCGAGGTTTTCGATAGGACTAAGTATAAGTTTTGTCAAAAAATCGAGATTTATTATATGGTTATCTCAGCAATAAGGTATTTTAGCTATGAGTGAATATTTGTACTAATTTGAAATATTCATTCTATTTACAGTACAAGGGTCGTTTTAACAAGTTGTTGTCGTGCTTGTAATTATTATTTAACTATTACTTGGCTGACTCACACTTACAGGGTTATTGTCTGTTGCAAACAATAATGTATGTCCTTTATTAAGTATTTCTGCTATGTTTATTTATTTATTTATTTTATTTTATTCAGGTAACAAACAGTCACTTACAAAACATGGATTGATTGGATAATTTACTTAAAGACCTGGAGTACCATTAATTACCATGTTCATAATTCATAATTTCTTTATTGCACACAATTAGTTAAAATAAAACAAAATTAGGTAAATAAAAATAGCGTACAAAGGCGAGCGTATCTCTAAAAAGAGATCTCTGATGTTATTCCATATCCTTCCATATCCTTCAAGCTGTAATATTTTGATGGTTACACATTCCTATACTTACTTTCAGGTGCCAAACTTAATAGGCGGGACTCTCGCGATCTCGCAACTCTCTTTGTTTATTATCTACCCGAGCAGCTCATCCGCAAAGCCTCTCTTACCATGAAGAGGTCCTCAAAAGTTCAACCACTCTTCACGAAGTCTCCATGGTGCTAAAGCGGGGAGAAGGGTGCTAAAGCCCGCCCTAGACGGCTTAAATGCGGTACTTTTGTTTCTATTAATTCGACGTACCTCCAATTCTCTAACTCAAATTTAATCTTACACATTTGAAGTTCATTTAGAAGTTCTTAAGAACATTTAGTTCATTTAATGATGACTACTGCAAATGCCCACCATTTTGTTTTATTTCATTTAGAGATTAACAGTTCTGATTAGTTTCGTAGATCTCTATTTTGGCTTACAAGGTTCCTTCTCGCTCTCTTATTTGAAGTGTAATGTATGACTTTTAGAACAATCGAATTAAGATAAGTTAAGCCAGTTATAAATCCTTTGCATTCAAAAATCGGGTTCTAAGGTTAGGCTAAGCGCAGATATTCTTGTCTGAGTTTACATGTCATGCCATGCGGTATACAGCCTCGCCTGGAGGTATTTACAATTCAATTCAAAATATTTATTTCAGATAGCATACATTTTGACACATATACATCCATAGGTAGATAAATATTTTATAATTATAAAACAGTTTAAAATTAAATTAAATTTACGACGAAATGGTATAATTTTATTTTACATTTTTGCGTGTCAATGTTTAATATTTATGTGATTGTAAAAACACTGCGTTTTGAACACAGATATATAATCGTTTAGGTTAAGGTTACGATTATTATTACCTACGCATCTTGAGTAAGTATTACGAAGAAGTTATCATAGTTATTTTTAACTATTGTTGCTTGTCCCTTTGTTTTACTTTTTTTCTCTAACATCTAAGTCATAGTTTAGGTGGCCACCTATTTTAATTAAATTAATAGTGCATATTAAACAAATATATATTTTTACCACGTTTCTTTATTTTTAAATTAATGAGATCTAGATATACTAGGGAATCCTTAAGAACACGTACATGATATGTGTAAAAAATTGTGCAGCTACGAGTATTTATAACAACGGATTTAATTAATTCGAAGACTAAGAAAAACATTCATGATTTCATCACGAAAACCCTTGAATATTTTTATTAAACTTAACAATAGGCACTTCTCTAACTAAACCTACAAGCAGATTTGTAAATATTAATTATTTTAACTCTATTTTTAAGCGACTTCAAAAAAGGAGGGGGGGCACCCACTCGTGTTTTAATACCCCTCATTATGCAACAGTTTCATAAACTACTATTATGTGTGCTAGCTCGAAACTGGTATTATTTATGAAATGATTTCATAAAATATTTTTTTATATGAAAGGGAGACTTCAGGATGGTCCCATTTAAAAAAAATCAGGAATCGTTTCAGTACTTTGGATTCTACATAGAAAAAACTGTCATCCAGGTAACCAAATGAACGTATTTTTGACTTTATGCGACTTTGTGGCGTTTACGCTCATTGTCATTGAGATGAATTCTGGCTGCGAGGACCTTGTGAGGACCGATATTTGTTTATTTTGTGTATTATTGTGAAGTCGAAGAAAGATTTCGTTGGCTCATAGGTATCGTGTTCATAGATGACATCACATCCCGCGCGGACAGGTTTTTAAGTGATTTCAGTGGTCATGAAGTCGATTTTTAGGTTTTTAACTTGTTGAATTATTATAATTCGCTCGCTCGCCCATGCATGCGTCTCTCTTGTACCCATGCGCCGCTACCCCCCCACGTGGCACTCAGGTCCAAGAAACTTGGCGCGTCCTGTACTATACTACATGATCATCAGGGATCGGATCGAAGGTGTGAATTTACCTAAAGTTTGTAGTCGGACATGACAAGGAGCAGTACAACCACTTGAGTTGAACCGGTTTGAATTTAACCTGTTAAATTTCGGGTTTTTGTCTAACCAGTTAATTTTTGTTTTTATTAGTTTTACATGTTCCTTACATAAACATTTTCAAACTGCTGATTCCCAAAAAAATCATAACTTTTTTATTTTTCAATTTTTCGTAAAAATGACTGAGTATTGTACTTTACATCATTCAAGCGAGGTAAATAAAACATTCATACAGATTGTAATTGAAAGGTGCAGTCATTTTTTCAACTCAACTCAAGTTGTTGTAACTGCTCCTTGTCATGTCCGACTACAAACTTTAGGTAAATTCACACCTCGATCCGATCGATGATCATTAACAAAAAACAGACACCTGACAGACGCAATATAGTCTGTCTCGTAGATTTATCGTGCACCCTCCAATGCCATGATAAGCTGAAATGTGACTGACTGGGCCCACCAAATCCCAGCCATTCTTCGTGTTCAAGACTACTGCTTCATAGATGGCACTTCCAGGTGTTACCGAAAATGCCACAATATAAAACAATTTAGTCTTAGTACTATCATAATAAAAGTGTATCCTAATTACCTTCTGAATAGCCAGTTTTTGACAAGTCCAGCATCTTTTGGGCTTTATTTTCGTAATCATATCGTTGATTTGAGCTATAACATACACGACCGCCTTCAATCCGTCACCTTCCCTAGCATGAAGGGTATGTACATCGTGACAGCTGCACCATTTTTCTGATATCCCAACATCTTTACAAGTACGATTTAGACTTATGTCGCCAGAATAAACACTTTGGCAGTTCGCACATCCTTCTGATTTAGTAACCGGCTTATTGCACGACGAAGTGCTTATGTCAACCAGGGTATTATACAAATCGTAAGGCGTGACAAGGTTGTATTGGTTGTAGAACGCATATCGGATTTGCAATGGATGAAGCATTCTGTAAGTCGTCGGTGTCCACGTGAATAACATAGGCATGCGCTCATCGTAATAAGACGCTATGCCTAAGCGATGCTTTCCAAATCGCACGCCGTGATCGCTGAAGAATATCACAAAAGTGTTCTTTAAAACACCCGTGTAGGTCAGTCTATTGAAGAAGTCTTCAAACATGGCATCGGCATCACCTGGCCAATTGTTTTCGTTGTGGCTGAACGAGTTTATCCAGAACATTCCAAAGAAATGGTCGTTTTTATAAGTATTGGCGAAGTCCACTGCGTAATCTAACAGCTGCTTCCCTGAAGGCACTTTCCCCGTACACACTAAAGTTTTGTTTATTTCTCTTTCTCGTTTGTGGAAGAACGGCTTGATGTAGTGATCTGTGGGCGGCTTTCGGTGTACGAAATCTCCATTGAAGGTATCCGGTAGCCGGAGATAGTCCTCGCCGTATGCTGTCACATATCCTGCTTCTTTGAACTTACTCCATATAAGAAGGTCGTTGCAATAGTCCATTCGACCGAAGCAAGTCTTGTTGAAGTCGTCGAATTGCTTTCCCGTCATCGCAGCGATTATGTTAGGGAGTGTATTATCTGCAATCTGGAAAATAGAAACAATATCTAATCTAAAGACGAGGGGGTTCCACAACTGCCAACTCAATGCTTGACTAACTCTTAAAGTCTTGAATGCTTGACTGACTTTACCGAAGCTCCTCGTTTGACAATCCGAATATGTTACGCAGCAGTAGTTCTTACATTTCACAAAAAACCTTTTTCAAATTGAAGACTAGTGTCCTACGATTACCTTATTATATCCTCTGAAGTTTAACCAGAAGTTTTCCTTTATGAAGGCGAAGGTTCGAGGCATCGTCAACAGGAACCGTGCTAATGACATGGTGTCCATTCCAATCATCAGGACATTGTATCTATAGTCGCAAGTGGAATTGTACTTCCGTACAGATTGCTTCTTCGGAAAGGCGTAATAGTCATCGTATATTTTATGCGATAGATTATTATGTTTGTCATAACTAAAGCATTTAACGTTGATGAAGTCGGATTTCAGTTTAATCGTATCGCCGTCATGAACAGGTTCACATGACGAATTTCTGAAAGAAGAGTTGCCAGACTAATGTTTTCATCATTATGAGTCCACACAACAGAAGGTTAACCATTATGTTCTTACCGTAGTTCACCATATTTATCGCTCCAACTGAGGAAACTATAGCAACAGTTGAAAAATCCTCCCTTGGTTATATTTAAGTATAGTTTTTGTATGATAACTGATACTATGTTGGTTTTATTTAATGTTTTGCTCAGAAACACGGCGCGTTTTCCACAAGTATCTGAGTCTAGCTTTCTTGTTGTGTTGTTCTTTGCGTAGTCGACAACAAGCAGGGGTATTTGGCAGCCTGGTGTGTCTAAGTATTTTACTGGAAAATCAGTGAAACTAGAATTACTTACTCTGTTTAATGGGCGAACAAAGGCGTAGGTACCTATCATAGTTTGCATTTAATTTTAATTATCTAATTTTAGTTTCAGACGATATACTTAACCTTGGATATATCATATTAAAAAATGTAGGTTACTTACTAAGGCCCCATCGCGAGACCGTATAATATTTGTAAACAAAGAACTTACTAAGTAACGTAGCGACAATTCAATCAACAACATTAAATACCAAATTCAATGAAGTCATAGAGTCATGTAACATACGTGTAATATATTACTGACTAGCAATTTCACTTGGTCGGGTTAACTCGGGTTATATTTCAGCGATATGAAGCGGTCGTCTAATGTTTTGTAGTACCGGCCGCGTCTGACTCAGGGAAAAAAACATTTTGGGAGATAACTTTAGTTTTCGAAAAATCTAATTCCAAAGGTGGATGTGCAAAAACTAATCAAAGTCGATTAAAATTTGCAGCGTAACATATATACTATATATAAAGTGAATATACATATATGTTAGGTACTGTAAAATCCCGAAATCCGTAAATCTTAAATGTTACAACTAGCTGTGGTAAAGCCCGAAAAGGCTGGAGGCTGTATTTTACCATTACCAACAAAAAGTTATACGGAGAATAACTATCCCGGGGATAACTTGTAACTTTTTTATAGACACCAGTGACACCTAGATCAGATCACCTCATTTTGAACTGTCATTGTCATACAAGTTATCCCCGGGATAGTTATTCTCCGTATAACTTTTCGTTGGTAAAATCCGGGCTAACTGCGGTAAAAGCCCGAAAAGTTTGGTTATCGTAGTTTATTTCCGGCTTTTATGACGGCCTCTGTGGCGCAGCGGTTGCGCATCTGCCTACGAGATACGAGAGGTCCCGGGTTCGAATCCCGGCTGGGGACAAAAAAAACCCAATGTCTTGGATGTTTACGTGTTTGTGATGTTGCTGTTTCTGGTTCCCACGACACAGGGTATCCCAGTGTGGGGCCAGAAGCAATGTATGCAAATGCATGCCTGTATGTAAATGTTAATGTTTTTTTACCATCATTCATTTGTTAAATCCTAAGATTTACTTCAAATACACGGTACGCCTCTACAAGCAGGTCAAGCAGTCCGCTAATAAAAATCGGTCACTTCACACGTGTTGGTGTAACTCTATGTTCTTGTGGAATAATGGAATCGAACCTCGTCTCTGAGGCTACGAGCTAGTACTAGCCACTCAGCCATTGGAATAATCGTTCGATGGGTAGTAAATGACAATTACTTATCAGGGTCATTTAACATATTTCACTGACTGAAGTGACAAATTGTTAAATTGTTTCAAATATAGATAAAACGTTTTTTTAATATTTGTAAATGTAATCATGATTGTACATAGTACTGAAGTAGGTAAAACAAAGAAAAAATATATTAAGGGGAAAGTTAGTTACTATAGTGAGATTTTTTAACATGGTAATAGCGGTCATTGACCCGCGAGTGAAAATGTATGCGATTTGACGATTGCCGCCACCGGCGGCGGCGCCGCTATTGCCATGTTAAAAAATCTGATTTATTTGATCCAAAGGTTGGGTACCCCCGAACGTTTGTTTATAAATATTATACGGTCTCCTGACGGGGCCTTTAGGTACTTATCATCATACTTACCATTATTATTGACCTCGTTTTGCAGAAAATAGTCTATCCCCTCATCAGAGTATGTGTTCCGGTCTTCGTATAACTCATTCAGATTCATATGTCTCATGGGCTTTGCGCTTTGCTGGAATATATTGTTTGTATGTTTGCTGGTCTCCAGATGGTAATACCACGCAAAGAGAATCACTGAGATGATGCAGGAGACCACACCAGCAGCTAGCACGGACGTTTTGAAATGCCTGGCTGGCAATTTCTTGATGTATTTCCTTAACCTGGAATGGAAGCCAATTACAGACAGAGGTTAGGCAGATATTATAGACCTCCACTTGCTACGATCCTGACATACTGGGAAGCCAATTATTTATTGAAATAATAATAATAATGTTGATCCGTAAGGTCTCGATTACATTCCAAAGTAGGTACCTACTTAAAGCGAGGTATGAAAAATTACAAATCAAGGTCAAGGAAGATTGCGGAACTGAGAAGCGAATATAACTCGGGAATGGGAACAAGTGGGATGGCAATTGTGCGCTCGCTCCTAATCTGAATCAACGTAAGCGCCAAAACGGAAAAAGAACATAAATTAAAAGTAATAAATATTTCAATATAAATATTTAATTCCCTAAAAAAATTAAAATAAAATTTCAATTCAATCAAATGCGTCATTTTATAAGATTACACAATTTATACGATATAAAAGCTTGTTGCGAGATTTACTTGTGTAGATTTAATTAGGTAGGTTGGCACCTATTTGCACAATTTTGTAGATAAATCACTAGATTATATAGTCAAATTACATATACCAGTAATTGATTACGATTTGCCGAGTATTTTTTGAAATACACATGTAAAAAGCTCCCCTAATTTATTTGTGAGGCGCCTTAAGCAGTATTTATTTCTTCTGTATTTTCCTTCGACTTAAGGAGATTATTATTAAAACCTACCTTTAAATTTTCTGTCACCTTTTATGTGTCTCTGCGTGGGGTAGGTACAATCCTCCTAGCTCTGTAAGTTATCTCTCCTATCCGAGAATACTGCTAGAAAAATGACGAATGCCAGACTATCGCAAGAAAATTCAGCATATCTGTATCACAGATAAAAAAACACTGGACGTTCAAAGTTGTATGCGGAATATAAAAACCTGATTAAGGGCGAACACGCAATAAGGGCTGCTTTCAATCCCATATTAATAGTTTTTTTCACTATGACACTCATTGTTTTTTTACACAATTTATCCAGTATCAGACACAACCTGTTGAGGACATTGATCGTAACGTACCTAAAAGAAAACTCATTCATCAGGCAGTCATCCGTGTTATTGCTTCTCTATAGGTATTAGTAAACAATTGTACCGAGACGATGTGTAATAGTTTAGGCGGGTACCGGGGACCACTCACTAGCAAAACTCACGATGATCGATCGGCAATAGATATAAAGATTGTTTGTTGTTTACAATAATTATTTTATTTGTTTCAATAATATGAGCATGTCATTCATTTCATTACGCTAAAATCATCAAAGTTTTAAACAATATTTTTAAAACTATTAATTAACTGGTTTGCTGGAAGAGATCTCTTATTAGAGATAAGCTCGCCTTTGTACACGTTTTCTATGTTTTTTACTGTCCTATGTAACTTTTTGTGTGCAATAAAGAAATTATGAATTATGGACTAAAAAATTTAATGTTATGTGATGTGTTATATGACTGATTAAAAGTTGAATAGTCGGACATAAGTACAATAATTACATACCTGTAGTTTCAGGATGATCATCCGTAAACGTGAAGTAGAAAATATTTTTTGACGTTTACAATCTCTCATTGAATAGTGATGAAATTTTGCTTACCTATTTTGATCCCTCATCGCTGCGCTAATTATTTTCAATTATCCTAGATATATTACTTTTCTGTTATTGCTTGTTTTTCCGAGATCGGATGGAGGCTGCGGCGCTTCGGCCATGTTTCTCTGAGACAGAGCTCACGCATGCGCACTACATCATTAATTCATTGCATAACTAAGATAGTACAGTCAGCATCAATGAGCACATAAGCTAGTCATTTATTTATTTATTAAGTCTATACAACATTACAAAATAACTTGTATATTTTCAGATTAATTCTAGTTGTAAAGCCACTACGTATACACACAGGACATATAAAAGTTGGAGTAAACATGAAGTTCAAAAATTTATATGTAAACAATAATGATGACTTACTCAAATAGATCTAGACATCCCAATAATTGAAACAAAAAGTAAACTTTAGAAAAAACCGACTTCCACAAACCCTATTTGATTAGATTGAGTTTAATACTAACTATAACCCCTTATCCCCCCCCCCCCTTGGGGAATTAATTTTGTCAAATCCTATATCAGTGCTACCCCACGCGACTAAGGAACCCCTGTACAAAGTTTCATGGCTCTAGGTCCACCGGTTTAGGCTATGCGTTGCCTGCCCGTCAGCCACGCATTGTATTTGTACCTAGTATTGAGCAGATCTGGTGGCCATATGTGGTCTTCATCAGCAGTTCCGCATCACAATATTATGCTTACCGTGTGCATTTGCACGAGTTATTATGAAAAACACAAAAATCACTATAGGTCTGCCTATAATATTTGAAGAGTTCTCTCGATTTCTCCAGGATCCCATCATCAGATCCTGACTTGGCGTCAATGGGACCACCCTTGAGGTATGACCTATACGCCGAAAAAAGATTTGTTCAAATCGGTTCATAATTGGCGGAGTTATCGCGTAACAAACATAGAAAAAAAAAAAAAAATACGGGTCGAATTGAGAACCTCCTCCTTTTTTTGAAGTCGGTTGAAAACTAGAAACATCTACACAGCGAAAGTGTCAATATATCAACAACACCATGTCAACCTATCTTTTGACATAATTTTGACACTTTCATATTCTTTATTGCACAGTAACTTAATAATAAAACTTAAATAACATAAGAGTGCGCAAAGGCGAGCTTATCTCTTAAGAGAGATTTCTACCAGCAAACCTAGGCAGGACAGGAAAGATGGTGCTGAGAGGATAGTCCTAGTGCACAAAGATACACTTGGCTGTGTTGATATTTCTGCTTGTTTATGTTGTGTAGATCTATTTGAGTAGCATTACGTGCTCACATGTTCTGATGCTGAAGGTACCATAGAGATACTTAGAGAGGTACTTACATATTGAGAAACAAATTTTAGTCTTGCGCCCGTTTTTACTAACGTCGAACAAGGAAACGCCTTACTAAGTAACTCCTAATTTAAGGCAATGCTTAGCATAAAGTTCCGTTTCACCAATCGATTTGTCCTATCCTTATTAGTATAGTCTAGTTTTTTGGCAGTTGTCCATGATTTTGTCCGTTAATCTATCATATGTAACATAGAGACAGTTGTCAGTTTAGGGGCACCTAAGCACTACGCCCTCCCAAATCGGTATCGTAACTTTAGGTCATGCCTAACGTCGTTAGACGTGACTTAAGAGACCGGTGACCGCGTGAATTTCCCATACAAACGTAATACAAAAATTATTTTAATTTGAGAACTAGTTCAAAGCATTTAGACTGTTAATCGGATTAATACAGTGTTTACGCAGGTTCCTGGTCGTATACCAAGGTTCTTATTCAAATTACTTAAAAATATTTTTAAATTGGTTGAAGAGGAACCCTGGTATACTGACCAGGAAAACAGTGTATAAATCCGAATAACAGTCTAAATACGTTAAAGTATTTCTCAAATTCAAATCATTTTTGTATTACGTTTGTATGGGAAATTCACGCAGTCACCGGTCTCTTAAGGGTTAGTGAAACGTGTTTTTGCTCTAGACAACTCCTAAATATTTAGGCATATGACAACTTCTAAATATTTAGGCATATGATTTACGGCCGATCCCAATAACCTATCTCTATCCGTGATCTGCAGATTACGCGTTACATTTGACAGTTGCGCTATGAGATTTATGTCAAAATTGACACTAGCAATCTCAAATCTGCAGATTTTGGATAGAAGATAGGTTATTAATTTCGTTCGGCCGTCGTATGGTTAGTGAAAACGGGTGTTCGTCTCTCGGACTTCAGGATGCTTCTTGACAGTACTTGACACGTACATACAAAATGTTCTTCATTTGAGTGTAATAAAGTCACGTATTTGTATTACACCCGTCAAAGTAGATATATATATATTTGCTTTACGTATGATATTGATTATTGCACAGTTCCATGCACAGAAAATTTTAATCAGACTTTCTTACATCATAGTGAGTAAGGAACTCAGGGAAATCTTGTGTTGTGTACTATTATCTCTTCTGTGGTTGTGTGTAATAAGGTTCTTAGCAGTTAAATACGATAAGCTAAATTAGCAATAACTTTCCTAAGCCATAATTGTAATTAACTTCAGCTTTAAATGCTGTGATAAAGTTAGTGTTTTAAAAATAATAAGTACCCAATTTAACATTTACGACGTTAATCACTAAACCAATGTTTAGGTAGGTACATAATGATGAAACGGGTTCATTGCGGTGATGGAATGGATGGACCGTGTTTTTGTGTTTTCTAACACCCTAACATTGTTTTGCTAACCGATTAGGGGCGTGGTTAAACAATGATGGAAAACAATGTTAGGGTGTTAAGGGCGGGCCTTAGGCAATCAGAACTTAGAATATCAGAATTAGAAATTAAATAAATAAAAAAAAGTTAAAGCCAAGCAAGTCTAACTGAGGAACAAACTGTGCCATTTTTTATAATTATTAGATAAATAATAAGAACACAAAAGATGCGGTGCAGATTGCACCGTGAGTAGAGCCCTTAATTAAGACCCTAACATTGTTTTACTTGTAGGTCACGTACCTAATCGGTTAGCAAAACAATGTTAGGCTTTAGAAAAGACGAAAAAAACTCGCAGCGGACACGAGAGCATAGTTCTAATGTTTGTACCTACCTACTTAACTACTAATGTGTATGGAGATTGGGTCGTAGTTAAAGAGAGTCACACACACTTTTATTTAATTTTAAAGAATTTATTTCATAAATAGATTTTCACATTCACAGAATTTATTTCATAAATAGATTTTCACATTCACACTCATTCGAACTATAATACAAAATAAGTTTCACACGACTCAAAACTGATCTGGTGTTATTTATTAAATGGCGTGATTTTATAAGAAATCTTAGATAGGTTGATGATAGGCTAGCCCCATTCGCGCTGATTTTAACCGACTTCAAAAAAGGAGGGGGTTATCAATTCGGTTGTGTTGTAATATATTTTTTTATGTGTGTTACTTCGAAACTGGTATTATTTATTAACCGATTTAAATTTATTTTTTTTTATATAAAAGGAAAACTCTTCAGGTTGGTCCCATTTTTTTAAAATCAGGAATCGGTCCTGTACTTTGGTTTCTACATAGAAAAGACTGTCATCCAGGTAACCAATAGTACGTATTTTTGCCTTTATGTTTATGTGACTTTGTGGCGTTTACTTTCATTGTCATTGAGATGAATTCTGGCTGTGAGGACCGATATTTGTTTATTTTGTGTAGTATTGTGAAGTCAATTTTTTTTTTTTAAATTATCATTTCGTAGGCTCCTTAGGTATCGTTATCGTGTTCAAAGATGACATCGCGTCCCGCGCGGACAGGTTTTTAAGTGATTTCAGTGGTCATGAACTCGGTTTTTTTTTGTTTTTAACTTGGTGAATTATATAATAAATCTTAGACAGGTTGATGATAGGCTAGCCCCATTCGCGTACTGAATAACTTTCTAAACGTGGATACAACCATGTCTGCTACCCCATATCAAATCACGTACCGTACTTAACTGGATCAATGTTATATTCGTACATTTGCTAATAAATATGTCGTACATGTGAAACTAAGGAATAAATTAAGGGGAAACCACAATCTCTCACATAATATTTTAAACAACTGACTTAGGAAACTAGGCGTTAATTATGATAACTTACAATATACTTACTCCAAACCATGTTGAGTGATCGAAAGTAAAGTACTTATATCTATTTTGCTTATTTCGTAAATATTTACAAAACCTAAATTATTGATAAAATTAATAAATCTAATTTGATAGAAATACAAATACAGTTTTAATTTTACATAAATAAAAACAGAGTATGCCTCCTCAGTCTTACGGTAGAATATTGGCTCCCTACCATTTTAACTTTAATATCGGATTTATAGAAATGTAAAACTAATTAGCTTAATAAATGTTTCAGAAACGCAGAAACAAAATTGATGTGTTAATAGGAAAAAAATACCTATGGAATATACAGATGGTTTAGTTTGTATAATTATAATGGTCTTGCTATCTTACCAAAATGGTATACCATTAAATACTTATATCGAAAGTAAGTATCAAATTGTGTAAAGTCCTTGTTTACAAAAGATGAAAGATATAGGCATCGCAACCAATGTTCATGTAAATGTACTGACTGCAAGAAAGGTGATTGATGAACGAATGAATGAATTATAATAAGTGTAACAGCAAAAAATACGTATACCCTATAAATTATATGCCCATCGATCGAGAATTTCATTACAAACAACAAATGTAAGCTCGCCTTTGCCTATTAATTGTGTTTTAGGACTGTATCAAATTGTTTTCCGTGTAATAAAGAATTATGAAAGTATGAAAATGGTCTCTGAAAAAAAATTGTAAATCATAGGCTTTCGTAGGCAATTGGAATGTGTAAAAAAAAAGTTATTTATACGCCTAAGTGGAACTTTGATGAAGTACTTTCCTATGAACTATGATGGTCAGAATGGAGTTACACAACATATTCACATTTTTATTTTATTTTATTACGTGTTTAAATGGCATTCGCAACATTACTATGGAAAAATTACCCACGGCGTACAGATATGAATTATGGCTTATTTTATTATATACAGCCTGAGACATCTGCTTGTTATGGACTAAAGTGCATTATTGTGGGTAATGGGAATCTTGGGATATAATGGCCCAACCGGTTCATACAAACGTTTCAGCATATACTAGTTTAGTTTACGAAATTCATCACATAAACGTAATTTTTTCAACATTCCAATGAGATATGAAAAAAATATGCACCATTTTAAAGAATGTTAAACTGTCTTATAACTAGCACAGGTTTCATTGGTGACCGCAAAAATTCATGTTTTTGGGTCATTCATTACTATAGAAAAATTACCCACAGCGGACGGCGAAATTTTTTCAGCATTCCCATGAGATAGAAAATAAAATAAAACACAAGTACTTTTTCAAAATTCCGCTGTCATCGACGTTTCGTTTTCGTTCTCGTTCACATCAACAAAGCCTGCGACACCTATACCTTCGATGATTCTACGTTAAGCTACCATATTAGTTATTCTGTGATACTACTTAGTTAGACGTTGCTTGTTATACAGACCACATTACTCTGAAGGCAGTGACAGATTCATAATAAAATGCAGCACTGATATCTAGAAAGAAGCGTTCACTAGCTGTAGGTGTAGTTTATTTCGTAGGTAGATGATGTCTTCAGGGTATTTTGTTTTCTGGTGGGGCCGGACATCCTAAAATCAAACAAAGAGATTGGGTATTTGTCCAAGTTCTATGCGCATTATTTTAATTATACTCTTAAGACTGCTCATAAGTGGGTGTTTCTCCACATGAACCGCATTAACATGATAGTCTGGGGGCTATTTAAAAGGAAAATGCACTAAACTAAAAAGGCTATGGTACGGCAGTGTTTGCTTCGCGCTCGACTTGGCGGGGGCACTGCCGTGCCCCCCGATAAATAATGACGTCATTTTATTTGATATCAACAACTAAGATGACGTCAAAATGACGTTTAGAGGGCTTAGTAGCCTTTTTAGTTTAGTGTTTAATCCTTTCTATTAGAATATTTAATTTATGTTTACCCATAAATATTCTAATAGTTATGGTAGGGCTACCGACAAAAATTGATATTCCACGAACAACCTGTGGACCCGTTACAAAAACGGTCATAGACCACAATATTTGGACAAGTGCCTTCTAAACTAGGTTGCCCGGTTTACAAAACCGAATTAGTTCATTCCATATTATCTGAGCTATTGTTCCGTCCGAGTATTCATACTCTCCGATTTCGGCTAATCTTGATCAGTTCGGAGGGCAGACCCGTTACTGTCGTCTCTATTATGTTCAGTTCGGAGGGCAGACCCTTACTGTCGTCTCTATTATGTACACTTAATTTTCTGTGGATTCAATGGATAAAGCGCTAATCAGCTTTATCCGTTGATTGACAAACCACAATAAATTGCCACCCTAGCAAAATATCAACGAAAAAACTGTTTTTGGTCCCTCAAACTGGGTTCAGATGGAAAAGCAGAGATTAGGGCGGGCGTGGCGATCTTCTTTAGCTCTGAGCGAGCCTTGACCTCTACTTTCTAGTATAGGATATGGTAGGGTGTGAGAGAGGTGACAACTCACTCAGAGCCTAACTTAGCGAGAACACTGATTGCAGATGCAAAGGATGCAAAGACTGCAAAGGCTCCACTCAAGTGGGCCTGGTGAGGCATTATAATCTCCTCTGGAAAAAGAGGAAGAACTTACAGTTCAATCCCACCTACAGACCCAACCTCACTCCAAATTCATTTCATAACGAGGCAAACACGGGGGAGCAGCAAACCAATTAGGTTAGGTTAGGGAACGTACCCATACTATGTACCTACGTGACCCGTTCAGAGGGGAGCAGGGTCTTCATAATTGAAACAAAAAGTAAACTTTAGAAAAAACCGACTTTCACAAACCCTATTTGATTAGATTGAGTTTAATACAAACTGTAACCCCTTATCCCCCCCCCCTTGGGGAATTAATTTTGTCAAATCCCATATCAGTGCTTCCCCACGCTACTAAGGAACCCCTGTACAAAGTTTCATGGCTCTAGGTCCACCGGTTTAGGCTATGCGTCGCCTGCCCGTCAGCCACGCATTGTATTTGTACCTAGTATTGAGCAGATCTGGTGGCCATATGTGGTCTTCATCAGCAGTTCCGCATCACAATATTATGCTTACCATGTGCATTTGCACGAGTTATTATGAAAAACACAAAAATCACTATAGGTCTGCCTATAATATTTGAAGAGTTTCCTCGATTTCTCCAGGATCCCATCATCAGATCCTGACCTGGTGTCAATGGGACCACCCTTGAGGTATTACCTATACGCCGAAAAAAGATTTGTTCAAATCGGTTCATAATTGGCGGAGTAATCGCGTAACAAACATAGAAAAAAAAAAAAAAAAAAAAAAAAAAAAACATACGGGTCGAATTGAGAACCTCCTCCTTTTTTTGAAGTCGGTTGAAAATACCGCGCTTGTACAAAGTTCCAGTTTTGCCTCATGCTTCAATGGTCACGCAGGGGGGAGTGGGGTCAAAAATATCAGAAAATGGGACACGTTCTATAGATACGTTCCCAGGTTAGTTAGAGGTGAACTCACTGCAGACGGTACACGCGATCTCGTCGCTGTTGTCGCCACATCCGTCGCGTCCCGAGCAGGCCACCGCCGTGCTCCGACATCGGCCATTACCGCACCGCAGAGGGCAGAAGTCTGCCGCTCGCCATCTGGACAAACAGGACAGTCCATTGTCATGTAAATTGAGGTTTTGTGCCGTTCTAGTAACGGGGAGTGTACCGAACAGACGCAGTATTTTAAAAACAATTTTAGGTACACCTGGTAATATTTTAACGGAATGTTTTGTCAAATGTGTTCGCTGAGAGCTTTGGTATCTCACAGCGCGTAGAAATGACGGATATGATATGAAACCGTCATTGTGACATAGCTGAGACATCTCTCAGAGTTAAGAGCGGTTTATTAATAAGGGCTCTGAAGTGCGTCCTCGCCCTCTCGCTCTGACGTCTATTGTTCTCCATTGTAAGTTTGTTTGGCCTATGTCCTCATGAGAGTATACCGAAAGCTGGATGAAGGATAAATTGATAGGTACCTGGATTGTTCGTTGCAGAGGTGGGGAGGCTCGTCTGACCCATCCTTGCAGGAGATCACTGCATTACAAAACTCGAACTCTGGCAGGCATTCGCCAGAACCACAACGGAACGTGTGGCGCGGACATCTGTGAAGCGAATCGGAAAGATATGGTTTAATTTGTGGATTGGAATGGCACCGTCAAACCTACCTTGCGCTACTCGGCTCCTAGCGACTGGAAAGTTGACTTCAAAGAGTCAGATAATATTGGATCTATTCGTATCACTCTTGACACGTGGTGTGGCCCTTACAAAGGCCACGTTTAATCTTAAGCGATATTAGTTGGGCTGGCCTACACATTTTAATAAGGCTGACTGTTGAGATACCCGAAGAAGACAAATTAATATAATAGCTTCTTCTACTTACCCCTTACGCCTAGTTGCATGGCAGCTCCTCTCATCCTCCCCCCCAGGGCACTGTTGCTTCCCGTCGCATCTTGAGGCTCGGGAGACACACTTGGAGCCAGGTCCGCCACAGCGGAATGCGTGCATCGGACACCGCTCGCCGGTGCCGTCTGGAAGACCATCGTGTGGTATTTGCAATTTAATTAATCGGTTTAGTCTTACAGTTAACTGAGTATTCTGTTGATACGCTTACAAAATAAAATAAAATTCAGTGAGTTATGTCCATCCGCTTCCCATCCGGTTGCCACTTCTTACAAACAAGGATGGATACTTCCCATATCTTGGGGCTTATTTAAACTTACTTAGTATTGGGTTAGAGTTGAATAGTTGCCTACCAGGGACAGAACAAGGTCTCTTGTCGGTCAAAGACACCCGAAAAACCAGAAAACACCTTAGAGGTAAGGTAACAGCGGTGCAATAAAGTTAGAAGTGCGAACAGTTACCTTTACCAGTACCTTGACAGGTCTCGTCTGAGCCGTCGGGGCAGTCCATGCGGCCATCGCAGACAAAGTACCAGCTGATACAGGCGCCGGTGGAACGGCACTGGAAATTATAAGTAAACTGAGCTGCTACGGCTGCTGAGTATATTTAGATCGAGGCTTTTGTCGCTTAGTGCAGCACCATCGGAAAATTGCAAATACCTACCACGAGATGGCGCTAAGATATAGGATTTATTCTAAGATTACCGCCACCTAGAAGTATGTTGACTGAAAGTACAAGTATTTCTCGTAACGTAAACGTACGTAACTCTTTATTATGAAATTTCTAAGCGTATGGAAAGAGGAGCCTGTGCTATAATTTCAATTCCAAAGAAAGGCAACCACGCCATAGACACTCATTCCACTGATAGCGGCCTTCCTATCTACGTTTAATGAACGTTACAAAAGGGTCAAAATATTACTATCAAATACACCTTATATCGGAGCCTAGATCATGAACATTACGTTAGTTTTTATTTCACTTAAATACATGCAGTATTTCCGAAGTTATAAAGACGAGAAGTTTAAGCCCCTTTATGAATTTACGAGATTACGCGCGCTCCTAGTAAATGAAATGAAATGAAATAATTTATTTGCGTGGATGTGGTACAGTCTTAGGTCTTAGTAAGTATAATTATAGAGCGGCACATTCAGCCAATTTGTGGCGTGCAAATTGTATTTATATGTACATACGACATACGTTCTTTATGAATTAATTCATAATTATTCATAATAGAAACATCACATAATACACATTAAATTCATTATAACCATAATATTATAACCTAAATTTGTTAACTTTTTCTGACGTTTTATAAAACTCCGTTAAGTTATAAAAGCAATTATTAACCAGCCATTTTCTTAACTTAGACTTAAAAATAGGTAAAGGTAAATATTGTAGATCTGCGGGTAGACAATTAAATATCTTTACCGCCATGGCATAACAGTTCCTTTTTAATAGCTCTGTTTTGGATCGAGGAACCACTAGGCGGTTTGGGAATCGGGTATTGAATGTACATGAGATGGAATTTTTTGTGAATAAATTAATATTAAGTCTAACAAAAGTGCTAATTTCAAATATGTAAATACTAGTCAGTGTAAGAAGATTTAATCTTTTAAACAGTGGCCTACAAGACTCATAGGGGTGCGCGCCACACAAAGTTCGTATGCAGCGTTTCTGTATGATGAACAGACGTTGTATGTCCACTGAATTACCCCAGACAACGATTCCATAGCGTAACATGGATGCAACATATCCGTGGTAAGCTAATAGGGCTGACTCTCTGCCTGCTACCTTCGTAAGGCGGTAAAGTGCAAAATTAAAACTATTTACTTTTTTGCATAATTTGTCGACTTGAGCTTTCCACGATAATTGTGAGTCTATTGTTATGCCTAGAAAAACTGTGTCAATTGATTCATTGATAGATTGATTTTGATATGTCAAGGATAAATAGTATGACGTCACAACCCCGGTGCGTTTCTCGATCAGTTTCGATCGTCTTCGTTTGCCAGTCTAGTTCTGGTGTGTCTGTATTTCAAAGAAATAATATAAATATAACGCCTTAGATGATGAGGTGGAACGCCCGCTGAAAACAGGCGGTTGATCGTTCCTCTAATGTGACTATTTCAACCAAAAATATAACGCGTTAGTTGAACAAGCTGAAATGATGAATGTCTGAGTGAGTGGTGCGTTAGGGTAGATGAGGGATAAAGGGGGTGAGCGAAGCGAATCCCCGTCTATCCTTCGTGTTAGGTTAACATGTAAGACATACAATTACTACGTTATATTGTCAGTTCACAATTTATCGATAGTTTACAAACTGACGCGTGAGATTATGAACTAACGGTTTTCACAATCTTACGGTGACATAATAAACCAGCCGATAAAACCAACACTGACCAACGACAGTCAGTCAAACAGTCGCGTGCGGTTAACTGGAGCCACAACTTGACCTATCTCGTGAGCGGGCACGGCAGGTTTTTAGGAATGGTAGTTCAATGAAAACATACTTAAAATCAAAATTATTGAGCCTTTCAGTATGCAAGCACTTTATGTATCTTGTATTAAGTTAGTATTTCGTCAGGGCTATTTACATAGATAGGTAGTAGGCAAGATACCTATTTAAACAATCAAAAGTAGACCAGTAGGTTAATACGTTGAGTAAGTAGGTAGGGTGGAGGCACCAATTATCGGCCGTGTCAAAATTTTTTGCTCTTTGACTGCTAGAATTATTTACAATAATAGCTTAGGCTTTCTTGCAAACACTTTTTTGGGTAGTGGTATAATGAAACTCTTTTATTACGTAGGTAAAATTACGAATTCTTCGTTAGTTTTGATTATATAGATGTTTTTTTCTGAATATGCCGGTTTCCCTTAATATCGGCCTCTAACACCCTAACTACCGCCGCCTGTGACCCTAATATCGGCATACATTTTCAAAGGGGAAATTAGGTCAATAAAACTAAGAAAGTAAACATGATAACGCTTTATATTTTAAAATCCGGTAGGTACAGTAAACTGTTTTAACTATTATCTATCATAAATTAGTCTTTTCTACGTCTCAGTCTTAGGAATCAAATTCTGTAATTATAAACTAAAGATCACAATTAAGCAACATTCTTATTAATATAAATAAAGTAAAGAACTCCAAAAAAATAATTAATTAGTCTTTTCTAATTACGTCTCAGTCTAAGGAATCAAATCCTGCACTGTAGCGATAGATTCCCCGAAATTTTTATTCCCTAGTATTTAGTTTACATTCGCTTTTTTCCCCCATTCTTTCTTTTTACTATGCGGAGAGTGTCCTACCTAATAGATATTGTCCACATGCTTATAAATTCCCAGTTGATTTTCACACCGATCGATATTTTAACCAATCTATTAAATTGCAGTCGCTTCCTAAAAAATATCATTATCAATTTTACGGCTCTGGATATTAATCCGATTGGATCAATTATAGGTTACAAACTTCCTGTTTGAAAACTTATTAGCAGAACCGAGAGCCGGAGCGA
The DNA here is from genome assembly GCA_963457715.1 of Argyresthia albistria. Classification (NCBI taxonomy): domain Eukaryota; kingdom Metazoa; phylum Arthropoda; class Insecta; order Lepidoptera; family Argyresthiidae; genus Argyresthia; species Argyresthia albistria. The sequence goes on along the minus strand of OY735257.1, from coordinate 4,642,744 downwards.
AGCAGAGCGGAGCGAGGCGACCCCCTTGGCCGGGACTCCACCAAAGCGGAGATGTGCGGAGATGTGGAATATTTGTATTGCGCGATGGAAGCGGAGATGTGAGCTGTTTCCATTTCGCATACAAATATTCCACATCTCCGCTTTGGTGGAGTCCCGGCCCTAATCTGGGGTATACATTTTATAGGGAAAATTACGAGATTATAGCAAAAATAACCAATTTAATAGACTGGTTAGAATATCGATCGGTGTGAAAATCGACTGGGAATTTTGAGCATTTGGACAAAATCTATTAGGAAACTCTCCGCATAGTAAAAAGAGAGAATGGGGAAAAAGCGAATGTAAATTAAAATACTAGGGAATAAAAAATTCGGGGAATTGATCGCTACAGTCTTTTTTTAGGGTGTTATTTTTTTTTCTTTCTCTCTATCTAAGTATAGTTTTTTTTTTCTTTCTCTCTATTTTAGTATTTTACTTCCTTTTTCAGTTTTTTTCTTTCTCTCTATTTTAGTATGGTTTCGGCATACCTGTAGAGGAAAATTTAAATGGTACCTAGTTGTTCATTTTATACCACTGACCCTATTTACTGTAAGGTTGTAGGAAATTAGGTACCCAAATATTAAGGTGGCCGTTATTACGCATCGATTCCCTTTATATCGGCCATAGCTGGTAAAAATCGTTTTTAGGCGGCCGTCATTAGGATCTAGTAATCAGATTGAGCTGTTATTTCATTTTAAACCTTATCAATGTTACTGCTAACAGTTAAAATAGCTAAAAATGTTATTTGGCGTTTTTATGTATTTCCCCAATGTCGGCCACTCGGCCGATATTGAGCTTAATAAATAAATACAGATCCCTAATCTCGGCCCCGCGATTATTTTATAAAAAAGACAAATAAATGTAAAATTATACTATCTAAACGGTTATTTGACTCTTTATCTTCAAGAACAAATAAAATGAAATGGCTTAGGTATGTTTAATTCATATCAAACACTAATCAACGCGATGCGTCGCCTCAGGGATTTGACTCGGAAATGCCGCCAAACGACGCAGCTCCGTACCTGTCCGCGCTCTATTGCCAACAGAACGTTGAAATATTGAGGCACCCGCACCAAAATATGGGAGGTTATACGTAACGATATAGAGCTGCTTTTTGCATAATAACAATTCTGATTTTAAGACTATTGTTATAGTTATGTTCCATTTGCTCGAAGAGGCCGATATTAGGAGAGGGCCGATACAAGGAGACTCCACCCTAGGTCACATGTGGCAAGGATAAGTAGAGAAGAAAGATAAACTTATTAGGTACCTATTAACAAATACTAAACATCGAAATGGTCTTCACAGCACAGTGCGCTTTAGTTTAAGGGTCTATTGAATCTACTCTTTACGGCTGTCATCCACTTTTTCCTTATTTTTGGGTCTAGAGGAACATACAAAAAGAGTTTATCGGGTGTTTTAATTGTTGAATTAAAGCACCGAGGCACTATACAGTATTTATTTGCCATTTTTACCACTGATAACTTGATTATTTTGTTTTTTATTGCGCAGCGGCATGCAAATGAGAGCGCGTCTGTCGAATGACCGGGGTTGTGACGTCATCGGGTAGTGAGCGCCCGCCCGCGTTTTTAAAAACCTTCGGACTTAAATACGCACTTTGATCGTAAATATCTCAGCCATTTTTTAAGGTAAGTATGAAAAAAGTAAAAACACAGTTTTTCTCGTATTTTTTTTAAAGATTTTTAGGCATGTTAAGTAAAATACGTTTGTCAGATTTATTATGCGGCGTTTCGTGAACAGAAGAATGATAGATAATTAATTAATGTAGAAACTAAATATGTTTTAATTTTTCCAATGGTTTTCGACTTACGAGCGAATAACTGGAAAAAGGGACCTTTCATACGCCACGGCTGTGACTCCTATATGACTCTTCAGGAGGCCTGCCCCCCTGCCCTACTGATAAATATTAGTATAACGCCTGTAAAAACTCGAATAGCAATTTCGCGCACTTAGCCATCGATTTCGATCATGTCTCCCATGGATTATTTTATTACTCAATTATACCAATTATTTGAGTTAAGTTTCGTTTGCGCCGGACCTGGGTTTTTTTCATACATTCGTAGCATTGTCCTTTATTTTCTTCTTAAAAATGTTTTTATTTTTACTTTTAATTTATTTGGCCTAGTTTTACTGTGTTAATATTGCGACTTCTAGGGCCGTGGCGCACCCCGCTATGAGGGTTTACAAATAAATATAATATTTCTTAGAAAACACGCTGACGAAGCAGACTGACGACTTTCATTGTAAGTTCCAAACCATATTTAGATTAGGAGAAGGGAAAATCAAGATCGTGTTACAATGACAGCTGTTGATTTAACTTCACCATATAGGGAAAATCTATTACTGCTATTACCTTCGAGCGTTTGACGTAATGAGCCCTAGGAATGCCTAGGACAAGGATGTGGGAAGATGCATTCATTTGTGGACGTGAAGCTTCGGCAATTATTCGGTAGCTTGTCTTTACCTAATTAAGTCCGTCTGTGAAGTGACTGTTCTACCTCTAGAATTCTTTCATTCGAGTGTTTTTCCTTCGAATGAGAATTGTGATTTGTTATACTTGGACTTGGGAGGCCTACGCCGACATTCTCACCTGAAAGGTCCCGGGCAGACAGCCCCTATTCCTCGCCGAGCAGGCCGATGTTGAGTTGGTCCGGAATGCACAGTCACACCTTTTGTTCACACACCTCGTGTGAGGGTCCACTTGTTGGCACTGCGAGTCAGTGAAGCAAGGTGTGCCGAGTGAAGCTGGAGTCAGGTCGGCCAGTGGAGGCGTCTGAACTTCGGTGCGAGTTCGGTGCTTATCTGCGGATGTGATTGTCATGGTCAGGCTTGGAGGAACGCGGCCTTTCCTACGGTGGTCAGCCCCCCTAGACAAAGTGAAACGCTAACCGTTGCGAAACGAAACGATAACTTTTTATGTATGTGATTTGACATTTGGTAAGGTAACGTTCGCTAAGGTGACGTCACGTAGCGATTCCAAATGTCAAATCGCATATACATAAAAAGTTATCGTTTCGTTTCGCTAAGTATCCTTAGCGTTTAACATTGTCTACAGGCACAGGTGTAGATATTATAGTTTAAGGTATATAGGTAGGTACTCATTTGACGCTACTGGTCTTTGTCCTCGCATTGGGTTTGTGTATTGTGGCTACTAAGTAGTAGGTATGTAGAATTATTTCTCGTTGCGTTGGTAATTATCCAAGTAGTGGCCTCGTTAATGAAGATTACGCTCTACGATGTACAAATTGAACACACATGATTAGTCTAGTTAACTTACGTATGTACGCTACAGTCACCATTGGATTCAGGAAATACTTCAACAGATTTCTACACCTATAACTATGCTGGTATTGCGGAAAAGAAGCTAGATCAAAGCGTTTAATCCCTTTAACTGATTTCTTACCTTTCAAAGACGATTTCTTTTGATGTCCTGTCTTGTGAGGCTTTCCGGAATTCTGCACCACTTTGGACGTTCCACTTTTCTTGTTGGTCTTTTTGTCTACTGATGGTTGTGTTACCACCCTGTAGATGGGTTGGTCGTTTGCATGTAGGTTGGCGGTTAGATCGTCTACGCCTACTGTGTCGTTTGGTTCACCGTCCTTTCTGTTGGACACTGGTATATGTTTTGATGGCTCGGCTGTAGGCGCTTTCAATACAGCCTGCATGAAAGGACTGTCTTCTTGTGTGCTTAGAACCTCGTTCTTGTTAGTAAACAAGGGAGGTTTGCTAGGCCTAGCTTCGTCCGTATCTATAACCTCGTTAGGTGGGGCAAAAGGGTCCTCGGATCCGGGATTTAGATTGGCAGGCGGTCTTGGGTAGTTGTGTGACGGTTCTCTGTCTTGAGGAGAGCCGTTGGACGAGTCAACCACAACAGCATCTTCTTCGGTCACCACAGCTTCTGTAGCGAAAGGTCTTTGGGATACGCAGTTGTCTCCAACCTTGCGGAAATATGGATTGCATCCGCATCTACCGAAGAGATTTGGGATCACGAATTCGCAGTGACTTTCTTTGTCCCACAATCGGCAGTGTTCGTTGCTGTAGCAGACATGGCCGGGTGGGGCGGCTGAAAGAAGAAAATCCTAATTTAATATCTCACCGTACATACTTAAATGTCGATTGTCGGCTCAATTTTGCTACAATGTGTAGGAGTGTGTGTAAAAATGTTATAATGACACAAGTTAACATATTCTTCAAGTCAATTTCTATTAAAGATACCACGCGTTCTTTCTAGCACTTGCGAGAACTTGCTTATTACACGTAGGTAATTTGTCTGTCCTCTCCTCACACAAATGGCCGGTGGCAGTTGGTGGGTAATTTTCTCAATGCCGACCATACAGTAGACTATCATCGCATGCTCTATTGGCCTGGTACGGTTGTAAATTGCTGTTTGTATGTATTCTACTGGACCGTGTTTTCTACGACTGAATGGAGCGCGATAAAAACTGTAATGAGCGGCATTCCCTAAGTTGTTTCTCTGAGAACCTCAGCACCTTTCTTCAGTTTATCTCGAGATGGATTGAGACATGATAGTAAAGTGAGTAAAAAGTTAATTGTATTATGATAGGCTGTCATTAAGTTAATCATTTTAGGTAAGATAACCGTTCATGATTCATCACTAGGCTGACATGATCATTATGATTTGATAAATCAAAGTGAGCTTTCTTAAACATTTGGAGGTGTGGGTTCTACTTACATCAAAATAATGTTGAAGTTCAAACCGCGTTTGATAACAATTTCGATGTGTTCCTTTCGATATACGAGCGAACTAAAACGACATAAATGATACGAGTGATTATCATCACAAGACATCGAAAATCAACTTGTCTAAGCTCTATGGTGTTGGATGTAACCCTCCGCCTAACAAGCATTCACTAACAAGCAAATTCCGCTACAAAACTCGATTTTTTTCTCACAATTAGATCATATAATATCATCGCGGTATTATGGTCCTTATTATGAACAATTCCCTGTTAATTTCCCATCAGATTCGACAGAACAATCACTCCACCATTCTCACACTGCAGCACTTCGCCGAGGAAACAACCAATAAAGACCGCTTTATCAGCTAAAATAAAACAATACGAGTGACTACACGTCACGACTTTATATTACGAGCACTTTGTCGTCATAAGCGTATTTTATTTATTTGATCAGGTAGTAAGCGTCTGCCACCTCGTTTGGGAAACTATAACTATTCTATAATCTGTATAGGTACCTACCTAGGTTACTTAACTAGACTCTAGCTAGGCTATGGTTCGTAGCTATCTAACGTAGCCAAAACATGACCTCTTTCGCTCTAACAACAAATTTGACTTACCTACGATTGATTAGATAGATAGTTTACATTTTGGTATAACACGCGGCTATTCTTCAACATGATTTACACTACAGAACAGACACAGTTTTTAATTTATCGAAAATAAAAAAAATACACCAAAACACCTACTTATCCAATTTCTTCCAGACAATGTAAAAGAGAAAACTGGGCGTTGCTACCATTACCATACCTTCGGCTAGTTCTTGACACTCACTTTCATTTTCCTTATAGAATTACACGGTGGCTTATCGGAGTTCGATTCAGTCTAATAAGTATACGTGGACCTGCGGTTGGCCAGCAATTTGGTGTGCTTTATGGCACATCAGACGATGCTCTGCGCCATCTCCAGCCCACGATCGATGTGACGAAATTGAAAGTTATTGCTTTTTATCACCGTGAGTATGACTATGATTATTTTTGTATTGGAGTGAGGCCGTGCTTTATGATGGCTTCTAGAGAGTGCTGTTAATCGGCTATCATCGGTGAGAGTGAAATAAAACTGGATCGGTGTATCGGTAATGTGTAGAGCGGAGTGGATGAAGTTGTAAAATATCCATATTCATGTTGGATCAAGCTGCTGTGTCGTGACAACCGGAAAATTGCCCGGTCCCGGCTCCATCCCCGCGGGCTGTTTATCTTGAGCTATGTTTATTAGAGTGTTGTTTTCTATCTCCCTCATTATTTCAATAGATATAGTCATCATCGTCCTATACCTATGTGCGGTTCGTTGTTTTAAAACTTATCATGCTATCGATATCAAGCGACGTACATATCCCTTTGCTTTATAACTATAACTGATACTTTATAAAGTTACTCACGTGACAAGCATGTGTGTTTCCTGAACTGTAGATGTCCATCGGTGCAGCGACAGACGCCATCCAGACACGCGCTGTGGGCAACCTTCAGTGAACATTGCTCTGAAACTGCACACTCAGAGCCCAATAGCGTGGCTGCAAGAGAGAGAGATACAAAAGTTAGCAAACCCAAAATTAAGTTCCTTTTTCCTACCCATGCTTTGGTCTTGCTGCAAGACCAAAGCATGGGTAGGAAAAAGGAACTTAATTTTGGGTTTACTTTTCTACAGCTGCACAATACAGCAGAAATATCTAGATCTAATAATTATTCGAATCAGGCAAAGTTCAATGGACTGACGACGACGCTCCGAGTCTGAACTATTAAAGTAGAAATCGATGTCGTGACTTTAAATACTCTGTTATAATCTAAGCATCTAGATATATGTTGGAGATAATATGGGGACGCCTGGTTGACTGTTCAACAGTCTTATCTTGACCGGCTGTGGTATAATCTTGAGAAATAAACAGATCATCGAAGTTGATGACCCAGCACTGCTCGGCCGAGTAATTAAATCATACTCCGATCTAATAAGGTCGTACATTTGATCTGTTTACATAACTTAGTAGTATAAGGATTTGATAGCTCTTCACTTCGTGTCTCTCATTGATTCGTTCTGTAGGAGGTCTTACTTCTCTCCAGTAGTAATCGTGGCTCCATATTGATGTATGGGTAGATTGTAGAGTATTTTAGAGTCCAGTGTAGTAGTTATAGTATGTATACAGACAGAATACACACAAAAGCCATTGAAGAATTTACGAGAGCGAAGGTGTGGTCAAGCACCGATTTGCATCGAATGGGCATTGTACGAAGCTTGTCCAAATTGTTTTATGTTAAAAGGTTATTGTGCAGTCCAAACTCAGGAAGGAATAGCGACACATTCCAGCAGTTTCTAGCACTGACAACATTGACAGCAGGATTTACACTTAGTTCCGCAAGAGCAATGCTTACTTTCAAAACATTTATTTAATGGATTGAATGATTAATCTCTTCCAATCCACCAGTTCACAAGGAAATTATTAGCCGATGCGTAATTAGTATGCAAGCTATTTTATAAACATGAGGAATTAATTTTGTATCACGTTTTATTAGTCTTACTTATGTAAAGAAATGTGTGCGGCGCTGAGTCGTCGCCTGACGTTTAAGTTGCGATTTTAGTTCCGTGCTCGAAGACATCTTAATTAATGTGTCCAGTTACAGAATCGATTAACGAAAACGCTCTTCAATTATCGAACAGTCCAAAAAATCTCATAAATTAACCGATTTGCATACTTGTTTAGAAAATTAACTGTTCCGTGCATATCATTTCACTTCTGTGTCCGATTGTTGGGAAATGTGATGTAAAAATTCTTGGCGAATTGGTGTATCAATATGATTAATTAATTTCATACGCCTGTCAGGCAATTTGCATAAATTTCAATTTTACTAATCGATGTTTACGATCACGATAAAACTGTTTTAAATTAATTAAGCACAAACGCATTTTTTGCTACTTTGATACGCTAGTAATCTGTATCTATGTTTGATTTCATCGAACTGTCCATCCGTGTCTTAATTCATCCTGAAACTTGTCACAACCTAAAACAATGTCTCCAGTTTGAATGACCATTGAATGCAATCTACAATCAGGCCCAGAGGCGTCGCACAAAGTGGACCAAAATAAATTGTCAGTCCCCGTGAACAGAGATGTGCGTGACTTTACAATATTCAATTTTAAAGATTATAATCTGGGTAACTGAGAGTCAAGGTCGATTCGGCTTGCCTTACTTAGTTGGTGTTTTATGGGAATTATAGGTCGTCGTTGTACCAACCCGTGCTGGTTTTATGTCTCTGACAAAAGAATTCCAGCTAAAGAGATAACCAAGCAGCTCCAGGCACTGTGTGTGTGCGTACGGGCCTTTTATAGCTTCGTATAGCCCCGGGTCTCTATCTTCATAACGGTCCAGTCATACGAGCCCTGAATCACCTTCTACGAATATAGCACGGATACTAAAACGAGGTATATATTTACCCTACTACATCTACGTCAGAAACATGATTTTGTGCGTGTAATGTAATGTCTGCTTGATTGTTCCCTGCAGCGCTACGAATCCAGGTCATAATGCACTGAGACATTTCAAATTACAATACTACAATAAGTATTCCACTACAAGGTTAGACTAGAATAGAAATGCATAGAAATGAAATGGAAATCAACATAAGTAATCGTCTGAGTCTATTCCTCTTCAAAACATTCAGACAATTTGTGTGACACATCAGGCAGTAGGATCAAGATTCAAAATCGGTTACTAAGTTAAAATGCCGTGTCCATTGGTTTCTTCAAATGCAGCAGTAATAGCTTGATATGCATATCTGGGTTAATGGATGTTGGGTTCCATGCCATAGAAGGAACGTCATGTCATGCTTCCATACCACTCACTGTATGGAGATGAGTCGAATAAAAGTTGGGCTATTGTCTTCTCTGCTCTCGTGTTAAATTGGGCTTAGCATTGAAAAGTGATTCTTGGCCGTAAATCGTGATTCAACGAAGTCAACTAAACATACTTTGTAATACTTTGAATAGGTACATTGTTTTCTAAATAATGGGTCGGTCGGAGCTGCAAGATTATAAAAGAATACACGTTCAGAAAACACAGATGGAAGCCTAACCACTTAGCTGGTAACATTAAACTTGTTAATGTAGAGATGTAAAGGTACACCCACAGATAGTCCAATACACGTATATACTTGGGTAAAATAAATAAAAAGCCTGTTAAATAAAATGTCGTTGAAAAATTGCAAACAGCGTATACGAGCAAAAGGTACTCGTAAAGTTGCAAGCTGCGCGAAAGAAAGGTCACTTGTAATTTACCTTGCAGCAGTAAATTTATTCTCGAGTCTTCCTATTTTGCAGAACGATTTAATAATCTTATTGACCACGACAGTTTTAAGTAAAAAAATATTAAATGTTTGCAAAGTCGGTAGGAGGCAAGTCCCTGAATTTATTATGTCATGAGAACAGTAATTGCTGTAAATCCCTTCAATGGACTACATACAGGTACATGCTTCAAGTTGAGTTATATTGCATTTCTTTCCGCTAACCATCAGGGCACCAGGTACATATTCCAGAAATCCCTCCTTATTAAGCATCTGCTTCTATGCCACTTCATCATTTAAGCTCTGAGAAATAAGGAGTGGTTTCGCTTGGCAAATTAAAGCTACGATGGGAGGCGACTCTAATTAAAAGCTCAATTAGACGAGTTTACCTCACATTGCTTTGATTCAATGACTGCACTTCACGCAGTCAATTACAAACTAAAATTTATTTTCCTTCCCCGTGTTTATTCATTTCTATGAATAAGTACAGTACAGGTATTGATTTTCTCTATAATAGACCATTATTTATGTTGCAATTGGCATTAAGATGACCCAAAGTGTCCTCCTTGTCGTTTGTCCCCTGTTGATGATTTTGTTTGATAATTCGCTTGTACTTGTTCCCTCGGCGTGTCTGGGTTGGGTATCGTATTGTTAAGCCTAAGCCAGAGGCTATGTATGTGCGTAGGTTTTTAAAATGTGATTGACTCTAGCTGCATTAGGTACTTGATGAGTTCATTACCATCATTCATCTAGTACGGGCCACTTTATCTTTCACTGCCTATCTTTATAAGAATAGTTGCCTCCCATAAGTAAGTAAGACGGCACGTCATTGGACTGTTGTCTTGTCCATTGAATTATAATAATGAAGCGAGCATTTGACAGGCATGCACGCTACATTCGCATTTACTCCTAGTTATTACGTCTGATGAGCGCACACGCTTGACATACTAGCCAGGCAGACAAGAGCCACAGGTATAGTTAAGCGTCGCCGCACACGAGCCACTTGTGGCGACCACTGATCACAAGTGGCTGGAGCATAATTTTACCCCATTGCCTGCAGAGTTCAGTTCAGTTCAGTTCAAAATTTTTATTGACCATAAAATCATACATATTACTTAGTCAACGTCAATATAATATTAATATTTTTGTATACTACCGCCCGTTCGGAAGTTGTGGGCTTAGGGATGGAGCAAAGAAGGGCAAGAAACCTCCCCTGTACCTCTTTTAAAATATCAGAGCCTTAAAAATACATACTCTAAGGAAATACACCGAGGAGAGACGTACTGACTAGTCCATCGCCCCTCTTTGTCCTTATACGACTGTACCCGGGTTCACTGAAGCGAAGTGAAGGGCCTAATCGCAGGACTCCGTTTTGTGGCGAGGTTCTGTGGCCGGTGGTAGCCACAAGAGGCGACCAGCGCACGGCGAACAATTTGTTGCGGGCGGGGCGGCGGCGGCCACCCACAATTAATGTTAACCAAATTAATGTATGAAGAGTATCTCTTGTTAGAGATAAGCTCGCCTTTGTACATTGTCTATCTATTATAAGTTGCGTGTATGTTGTTCTTGATCTTTCTTGTTTAGAAAAATAGAGAAATTACGTGAGAGTATATGGAAAAGGCGACAGCGGCTAAATTAACGACCCCTATCATAAAGTTTCACAGGCTCTCAAAGTTCAAAGTCATTCTGGCAAGAAAATTACTGCGCCTTAGTGAAAATTAAGTTTCACTTTAGTTCAATTTACCTGGAGCAGCGTTCGTGCATTCCATGCTGATCTGATATTGATCATAAACTTGACAGCCACACGGTTGTAGACAGTATTCCATGCTGATCTGATATTGATCATAAACTTGACAGCCACACGGTTGTAGACAGTATTCGAGTAGGTAGGTAAACTAAGCTAACCTATACTTACCATATATTCCACTTTATTATTATTTTCCTATGTACAATAGGCTTGGCCAAGGTAATCCAATAAATCTAGGAACAAGTCTTAAGTTGAAGCATTATGTACAAAATGGTTTGACATTCTCAGCATTGTATATTTTCAGCAGATATATTTGATGGCACTTTTAGATGACGTCATTCTGTTGTTATTTCATAGAACTCAGGAACAAAAGTTCCGTTTTGACAATTCATAAAAAGTATATATTTTGACTTGACAGGCCACAAGCCTATTGTTTGCCGTACCTACCTTTTGATGAACACAGTGATTTGATAACTGATTATCGGAACGTACATAAATAAGTAAGCTTGCTTCTTCTAGATCTTCGTTGACCGTGCTGATATTAGTAACGAGTAGTTATGAATAATAAAATAATATCGTCTGCCATGCTTGTCCAATCAACAGAACCATCAAACTATTGTCGATATTCATATGAGCTATGAATATTGATACTAGATGGCAATTTACCTTACTAACATTGTGTGTAAGAATAGCTGAATGGCTTTTCTAAATATGAGAGGAGGTAGGGCTGTTACGATGTCTAGTGGATGGAAAAGAAATGTTTAATGTTACATCAGCCATTTCCTTGTTTATTTGTTGATAGTATACTTGTAAATATTTTTCAAAACCTCGATAAAAGTGTATCTAGACACGCGGAAGTAAGAACGGCATATAACTCTACGTCATAAACTTGTAACAATCAGTGACTTCCAACATCTAAGACAGACTTGTACAAGAATTACGTCTTATTAATACAGCCATAAACATATTCCCGTTGGCTTGACGTATAGCGGTCCAGTGTATCCAGTCACAAAAATGTAGCCAGACTGGATATGCGGGTAGCAAAGTGTGTTACCTAGTACGCTACACTACGCACTAGGTCCGTACTCCGTACAGCATCCGCTATCGATACGAGGATCCCGGTTTCTAGGGTACCGTACCCGAAGGGTGCCGAACGGGACCCTATTACCATACTAAGCCCACGCGCCGTCCGTCTGGCCGTCCGTCTATCCGTCATCAGGTCCTACAGCACGATCCGTAATAGCTAGAAAGTTGAAATTTTCACAAAATGTGTATATCTGTTGCCGCAACAACAACAAATACTGAAATACTAGAGATATTATAATTTAATTAAACTAAATAAATAAATAAAATAAAAGGGGTCCCCATACAAGAGACTTGTCTTGATACACCCACGCATTTCAATATGATGGTTTATTTCGTGTCAACCTAAATTGTTGAGGTAGCTTAGCGGGTATGATATATATATAGGCTCTCGGTCGTGAGTTAAAATCCTCGTGAGGGCAAAATCTTTATTTTTATTATTATTTGTTTTTGTTTTATTGTTTTGAGTGCTTTAGTTTTGTTATACGATAGTACGGTACCCTTCGTGTGCGATTCCGACCCGCACTTGAGCGAGTTTTTCGAAACCACCTCACATCTCGGCGCAATTAAATGTACTAATTCGATACGATATGAGACAGTTATGTTCGGAGTCTTGAGACCGAGTTTTGGTATGGCTGTCTTAAAGTGAAGAAAACTTGTTAGCCACTTATGAAATCTAATAATTTGGATACAATGTAGACTGTAGTCCATGAAAAATACGCTGGCCTGCGAAATCTTATAGAGACCGATACTAAGTTGATTGCATTCTTATATGAAATTCAAAAGGATGTCGGTAAGTTGGTAAGTTTGCGCTACTTTTACATTTGAATACCGAAGATGATAACTTCTTAAAAGTATAATCGGTCCAAATCACCGTTGTTGTTGACCGACAGATCAGTCACCCGATTTGGCCGGGTACAAATTTAGGAGATCAGAAGAAAGTCGGGCAGAGACGTGGGATAATGGGAGGAAAGGAGAGAAAAATAAAAGTTTCTCGGCGCTACTTTGTCACACAATGGCGCTGATAACATCTCGGGCTACATTGTTTTTGATGTCACTGCACGTTTGGATCCAGTCGGATGCGCAAAGATAACAATCTTGAGGAAACGCAAGAGATCATGTGAATGCGAGGGAATTCACGCTTAAGTTATATACGAACTAGTTTCTAAATGTTCTCCAAACAAAGTCTTGTCAGCTTTCCCGCGTTACGGTATTTATAAAAGTTGGTAATACTGGCAGTATAGGCAAACAACAAGAAGTTGTAAACATCAAAATAGATCATTCATACTTGTAGGTTTATTGGAGAAAGCTGTTAATCGGTATGCAGGATTGCCTTTAATGATGTGGATATGTTAATATTGTTCATTAGCTCCATTAACGACAAAAACTCCGCCAGCGATCGGACAAAGATGTTTGTTATCCCATATAAAGAACGCTTAACACTTTCAGCGCCTAATAAAGCGAAAGTAATTTTATAATGTACTTCTTTTGTAAGTCAAATTGTACTTGCAGACGATATTGAATGGACACAAAAGAGTGAAGATGATATGCTCGATACTTGTCCATTGTTGAAAAACTGTGCCAAAAATATATTACTTTATCTATAGCTTAATGTATAGTCGATAAATTACAGCTGTTAGTAATCAAATCATCAAATCATTGCACAAAAAGAAATATTTGTTCCAGTGTTATTAGATGAAAGGACGCTTTGCTTGAATCACTAATTATGATTACAGTGAAAGTAATTCGGTGTAAACCACAAAACATATTTACTTACTTAGGTATGTAAAGTTCAACAAACAACATGACATTTAGAAAGAAAAAATATGAAAGTTGAAAATTCTGAGCTAAGCTTGAATGTTGTAACAAAAAGATGAAATTAGTGTTAGATAGAAAAAGCAGATTATTGCACAATAGTTAAACCGCAATGTTATTATGATATGAGAAAACAATGATAATCATGTAAAAAGTTGAAGAAGGCGATGGTGAACTATTTAAGCTTTATCTAGTTGTATTAACTGTTAGTGGGATACATCAGCTTTTTACAGTGAGTATCTATGTATGTAAAATGAAAAATCACTCCAAGTTTCAAGAAACCTGTGTAATGGTTTTTATAACGTTTATTTTATGACTAATAAATAATAATGTACTTACTTATACGTTAAAGTCAGAACGGAGACCAAACGACAAATGTCGACGTTCTCGTCGGTAGTCGGTCCTTCAACAGAAGTCGGCAACTAAAAAGGGTCAATAAATAAACTTCAATATTGTCTACACTTACATTCGAGGCAAGTCGAGGCATCGGCCCTCGCGAAGTATGGCTCGCACGCGCAGACGCCTTTATCGCATCGCGCATGCGCGACCGCGCAGTCCGCATTGGAGCGGCATGAACCTCCCAACATGGAGCCATTGTCTTTGGCCTGTGCTTTCTGGAACAATAAAATAACAAAATTATTGCCATTTCCGTGGTAAAGCGGTAGTTTCATGGCTGCGTTTCGGAAGCAAATAAAATGATTATTCATCTAAATAAATGATATATGTACCTCTATAGTTAGATTTCTCTTTGCGCAGATTTGTTAATTATTTAATGAACGACTTCATTTCCTAAGAAACCCATTTCAAATTAATTGGAAATTCTACAATACTTATTAATATTAATATTCTTTATTGTACAAAAACTTGTATAAATAAATATTGTAGATACACATTATATAGGTATCTATGTATTATTTATGTAATAAAAACCTTCTTGGGTCCGTTAGTTATACCTAAAAGTTCAATTCGTAATCATATTCATAAATGTGGTGGTATGTAATGCCACGCTGGTTTATTCATATTTACGGTTTATTGCCATTTTATACCATGACATATTTTTTGTTATTTCAATACTTTTTGCACAGCATTAGCGCGACGGGGTGAGCTTTAATCTGTATATTTCGCTACTTGCACAGCGGGTTTCATATCCAAACAGTTAATAATAAAGTAGCATGAATAACTCTGTCAGGACAGGAGGCGAAATACTCGTATTTTTCACGTACTTACGTTTAAACGCTCTAAAGGCGTATTATAATACGGTCATTGTGCGGTTTTGTCATGTTTTTGCTATTTTTATGTTTCACGCGTATATTTTTACCTGCTTTTATTAGATCAATGATCTCTGGAACCAGATCTTCAAGGCTGCTTGCCTTGAAGATCCTTGTAATTGCTATACCTATACCTACATAACTACAACGACATTTCACAACGACTGCTATCGTAATTAGTACCTACATATACTTAGTCACAGATTATCATCACTAATGGTAAGTAAAAAATAAATAAAATACTCGTACAAAACACATAATCCTAGCCAGCTTCGTTTACCAAGTATAGGTATTTTATAATACGTTTATTCCAAAAAGTATTATAAAATATATTGTGATTTGATAAGACCGTGCATGTGATGATAATGAAGATTTAATTTGCGCCAGTGTATGTATGAAGTTATTAACACTAATTGGCAATTCATTAGCAGTCACAGATTAGTAGACACAAGACACTGTAGATTAGCTAGACCGTAGCGAAGCTCTAAACTAAACACAGAAGTGTTGTATATTTATCTTATCTTGGTATTTAATTACTGACACGTAGAAGCGATATTTTTTATTGCTGATTCATGGGCCGTACTATTATGTATGATAGGTATCAAAATACCACTACGTATAAATAAATAAAGAAGAAGTCAAAATCATAGCATATAGTTATTTCTGGAAAAGAGTAACCATGTCATAGTAGTGCGGTCATGCTGTGAGCATGAACAGTCAGAAATAATTTGCTGAATTGAAATTGAGCTCGTTTGAGTCATACCTATTTGCAATTTGCTGGTGATCCTGGTTATGAAGGTATTCGCGCTTGAAGGAGAACATCCGTTGATGCGCCTACGCACATCATCCATCTTATTTTGTCCAAATTGTGAATTATCACGTCAAGGTTACATTCCGTACCAATTTGAATATTTCCTAAGTAATTTAGTTGTATTAGATATTATTATTAGTTACACCAGAAGTTTTAATCAATACAGTTTCATTCATCTCAGGTGTGATTATAATCAGCTGACGGACTAACCAACGGAAAAGTTTATTGAAACTTAAAACATCACAAGGAATGATAAATGTGCAAACATGGCGCGCGCGACTCAAAGCAACGGCGCTGAATGTGTTAACCCATTATGGGTATAAGAATTTACACGTACCTTACTTTATTTAGAAATTGTACATACTGATTCATAACAAATCGCTTTTAAACACAAGACCAATAACTCTACTGTTTTTTTTAATGTAGGTAGATTAGTACTGATCATGACTCTATTATCGTCAGCATAGTGTAATTTCCTTTGATACCATAAATTAAGATACAATTTATTAAAGTACATGTTTCATGTAATTTATTCATGTTCCGGAAATAATGATGTTGTTCGGAACGGAAGGAGGGTCCGACTTGCTTATTACATAATTTATAAGAAACCCCGGGCCGATATCGATCAGCCTACGAGCAGTAAGTGATACTTCGTGAGTAAATAGTGCTGATATGCTCCCGTACACTAATCACATCGAAAATAAGTTAATGTTCCCACTCTAGGGCTCTAGGGCATAGGTATTAACCTGGGCCATCAATCCGCTATTTCCAGTTACAAATTGTAATTCATATTTTTTTATTGCACACAGACATAAAAAAACAGTAATACTAATAATTGAAACAAAAAGTAAACTTTAGAAAAAACCGACTTCCACAAACTCTATTTCATTAGATTGAGTTTAATACAAACTGTAACCCATCATCCCCCCCCCCCCCCTTGGGGACGTAATTTTGTCAAATCCCATCTCAGTGCGGGTAGCTACGCTACTAAGGAACCTCTGTACAAAGTTTCATGGCTCTAGGTCCACCGGTTTAGGCTATGCGTTGCCTGTCCGTCAGCCACGCATTGTATTTGTACCTTGTATTGAGCAGTTCTGGTGGCCATGTGTGGTCTTCATCATCAGTTCCGCATCACAATATTATGCTTACCATGTGCATTTGCACAAGTTATTATGAAAAACACAAAAATCACTATAGGTCTGCCTATAATATTTGAAGAGTTCCCTCGATTTCTTCAGGATCCTATTATTAGATCCTGACCTAGTGTCAATAGGACCAATGGGAAGGTAAACCCTTTCAAACAAAAAAATAATTTTCCAAATCGGTCCATCCGTCTATCGCGGCACATACATAAAAAAAAACATCCGGACGAATAGTAAACCTCCTCCTTGCACAGATTAATAAGAGATAAGCTCGCCTTTGTACATGTTTTTTCTAATATTAAGTTTCTGTATTATGTTTTCTGTGCAATAAAGTATAAAGTAAAGTAAAGTAAAGTAATCCTTTGGGAAGTGTCGGTTAAAAATAGTGTACAAAGGCGAGCATTACATTAATGTCAAAGATGTTTACTGTCAACATATAGTCTGGTCAAATTAGCCTTAAAATTAGGGGTAGCCTTGCATAAATTCCCAGGAATTTTGCATGAACATTAGGGACACCATTATAATGAAATTGTGAAAAGTCCCCCTTTAGAAAGTACTTTATACCACTTGGTTTTGGCTTCAGCAATTCAAAAACGGGCTATCATAGCAAAAAGATGCCCGTTAGACGAACTAACACCTTCTCTGTCTATTGTTGGCCTATTGCATGTGGATTGCGGTCGATTCGGTTGTAGGCAATCAGAATTCACAATTACCTGTCGGATCCTATCAAAAAGCGTTCCCTAAATAACAGTGCCCGCAAATAATGGAGCTACGAATGCGTGATCTCAAAACAATTTCCTATGGAATCACTCCACACCATCGATACTCTATGAAGACTTCGTGTAAATCGTTAGCAAGTAATTTGGAATTATTTAACAGCCATGGGAAACGTAGAAATCTATAGAAAGCACGTGGGTTCCGAGAAAACTGCTGTAATGAGCGTTTTTATAGTCCCCATAGTAACTGCCGCGCGCCCCCATGTTTCTTGGCACCTGAGCGTGCTCTCACACCGTCTCTCTTGTCCATGAATGCGTCTCTCTTGTACCCTAAGAAGCGCGACCTAAACTTAGAACTTCCCAAAGGAGGAGGTTTACAATTCGTCCGGATGTTTTATTTTTATTTTCATGTATGTGCGCATAGACGGATGGACCAATTTGGAAATATTTTTGTTTGAAACGGTTTAACTTTCCATTGGTCCCATTGACACCGGATCTGATGATGGGATCCTGGAGAAATCGAGGGAACTCTTCAAATATTATAGGCAGACCTATAGTGGTTTTTGTGTTTTTAGTAATTACTCGTGCATTTACTCACGGTAAGCATTGTGATGCGGAACTGCTGATGAAGACCACATATGGCCACCAGAACTGCTCAATACTAGGTACAAATACAATGCGTGGCTGACGGGCAGGCAACGCATATGAAACTTTGTACATAGGTTCCTTACTAGCGTGGGGTAGCACTGAGATGGGATTTGAAAAATTAATTCTCCAGGGGGGGGGATAAGGGGTTAAAGTTTGTATTAAACTCAATCTAATCAAATAGGGTTTGTGGAAGTCGGTTTTTTACTTTTTGTTTCAATTATTATTTTCATGCGAATTAAGGAAAAGAAGATTGACGCAAAGTTCTGTTCTTTTGTAAGTAAAGTGTCGTGCAGTTGTTGTGCAGATTATAAAAACAGCCCGTGCGTTAGCAACTTAGATAATACTCGCATTAGCAGAGTATTTGATAATGGTTGACGTAAAAAGTTTCAAAGCATAATAATAATTGAGCAAATATGTTGGGTGCGAATACATTGACATAACGTGATTGTAATTTGTAAAGATGTCGTGATACAAGCTGCAGAAAGATAACTTTCAGAACTACCTGGGTTTAAGAAATCTGTCATAAATAAATGATGAGACTTAATATACACACACAATAAAATAGATACCTAATTGGTGAGATGGTCTTATATATTTTCTTAAATTATATTATGCTGTATCTCTGAGGTGATCTTTATTTTCGGAATCTACAGCATAGAGACTTCCTTTTACACCTGGCTCCTAATAATTGGGTAATCGTGACTATATGATATGGTGTGTATCCCTGCATCCATTTACGTATATTTACTCTGTGTTTACATTTTTTCATATGTATTGCTATCTGAAAACTTTTCCTTTCCCAATGCTATCAAAACGGAAAGTTGATGAGTGCATTTCCAATAAAAACAACATGCGTGCGCCGTCGACACATCTTCAATGTCTATCTCAAACTGAATCTTGTTTTCACTAACTATAGGGTGTAATTATAACATTCCATAGTGTCACAACACTCATTACTTTATAATTTGCGTCCAACACGAAGTTATCTGACCAAATGACTTGATAGTTTAATCATATAAGTGGAGCCACGAGAGCGTGCACTAACGTTACATAATCATCAGTTTGTTTGTTTCTTAAATTGGAGCAATGAGGCCCTGTTTGGTCTAGTAACACCTAGAGTCATCTCTACTAATATGTAGGTACATTATTAGTAGCAGGATGCTCAGGTATATTATATTTGCTTTTAGTTAATAACAACAATTAGAATCGTATTGTTCGCAGGCCGTATGTAGTAACTAGGAACCTTGATCAAGTTTAGGCTGCTACCAAAGAGAGAATAAACACTACGCTCTGCTACCAAATGTTCTAAATATAGGTAATGAATGACAGATAGCCTATTAATAGAGCCATTTTTCGATGCTCTCACGAGTAAATTCCTTCCCAGTGCATGCATGGCAAGAATGTGTAAGGAGCTTCAAGTAGTTACAACCTCTAAGACAAACGACAGTGAACTTTACGAATAGGATGGTTCTTGTAACTGTATCGTCATACCATGAGAAAGTTTCTTCGTTTGATCAATGTCTTATAAGTACGAGTATATCGTTTAGTATACGGTTAATCGGTAAAATATATTCACGATCCCATAAACAACATGGGCGTCTAAATGGTAGTTTTGTAATAAGAAGATATAATGGACAAATACTTCTTTGTTTTTTTTTTAATTACAATAAATAAGTAAAAGTGCAAGCTACCCTATTATGTGTAGTTTTTACGAAAATATCTATCAACAAAAACACGTTTCTTTTTATTCCCAAAAAATGGCGCTTGAACTTTAAACTTTTCGCAGACACCTAGGTATGGATTAATCTGTGGTATGGGGTTTATCTTGATTGACCGGAAAGGCCTGAACACAATGCCGATATACAAAATAGCTAAGTACAACACCTAAATTAGTCAATTCAGGAACCTACTCGTCTGAACTACCCTGCTTTATAAATAACTATCTCATACTTTAAATATGTTCTTAATTAAAATAACCGCACTACAAAGGAAACAAGTAGCACCGACGTATTGTTTCTACATACTTAATTTAAGATACCTACCTTCTAAAAAGTAACGGATGAAAGCGTTTATTGCCCATATTGTTATTGTTAAGAGACTATATAATTTTATAGTGTGAAAATTATTGTACAAAGCCATAGCTGGTTTCTCCTATAAAGTTTTACAGGTTCAACAGGTTTCTCATAGGACGCGGTAGCACTATAACGATGAGATAGTAAAAAACCAGATGTGTTTATGATGGTCCTGCATTCAAGGTTTTATCACAGGAAGAAAGACCAGGAAGTTATCTTGAAGATTATATGCCTACTTATTCTTTTTATATCAACTTTTTTAGAGCTGACTTCTGACTGACTATACTTCGAATCATAGAACAGGTTCATTCGAATGTTAACAATACCTTATAGAAATTAAATTATGTTGAATATAAATAAACAAATATGAACTATTGGACGTTACAAAACAGGAGTAGCGGAAAATGAGCAGCACGAAACCTAGTCATACCATACTGTGCATTCGCAGTAAAAAAACAGACCGTTGAAACCCCATGATGTCGATGCCCATTGCAAATACTTACAATGGGAAATGCTTCGTATTTATGGGTTCCTGGTAGAACAATAGACAGGCAACCACATTCGCTCGCGGACGTTCGGCGGTTAGGCATGCACTAAATATTGTTCTAAAGTCATATGTAGGCAGGGCAGGCAGATGTAGAGAATGGCCTGTAGTATGGAACACACGTAGGTACTGTCTGCTGATGCAGTTAGTTCTGTCTGCCCGTTCAGTCAGCGAACTGTAGTGTAGCTCATAAACCGTAAGAAGCAGAGAGTTTTTTTGTGTTTTTGTCTTATGATGGTATGGAAGATGGAACCCTTCGTGTATGTTCGACTCGCACTCGATTTTTATATGTTATTTGGTCCCGGGTCATGTCTTGGTTACCTACTAAACAAGAACCTGTATTTTACTTCGAAGTTTTCGAGAAATCGGGCTTGATATTGAACATATTATTAGTTTGGAAACATCCACTAAGATATAAACCTTCTCTAAACCCTAAACGACTGTAAACGATACCATTACCAGTTGATATATCCAGTTGCTCTGACACTTCCGCATCAAAATCGTAATGGAATTTCCATG
The DNA here is from genome assembly GCA_963457715.1 of Argyresthia albistria. NCBI lineage: Eukaryota > Metazoa > Arthropoda > Insecta > Lepidoptera > Argyresthiidae > Argyresthia > Argyresthia albistria. The sequence continues at coordinate 4,621,297 of OY735257.1, read as the reverse complement.
CGATTGTACACACCTCAGATACGGTATGTGACACCCGCATTGTCCATTGCCCGTGACGTGCATAGAATAAACAGTTCTATATACTAAGCCAATAACTGGACTCTACCCTTACAGACGCTTTTCCACATAATAAGGCTTTGTTTCAAAGCAACAACGGCAACGGTACGATTTGAATGCGATGATAATACTAATGATTAGCCACTACGTCGTCGATGTAGGAGATATCAGTGTGGCCAATTGGTTTAGAAGTCTATTTAGAAGTAAATGCTGGAGTTAAAGCCTATAATACAAGTAAAACTGGAAACAATCAAATGGGAGTGTTTTAGAGTAAGAGTTCTTAGTCAAGCATGTATAGCATAATACCATACACAACTCAATGCTATATACCTTATATACAGCATACCATACACAACACAATGCTATATACCTTATATACAACACATTTTATAAATCTTACCTTACGTTTAGCGATAGGATTGCATTGATTCTTAAGGTACGGCATAATCTTATGGGAAATAGTACAGACTTCAACAGAGCGTTTGTCATACAAAAAAATGCGTTAGGGCAATCTTATAGGAGTAAAACCTCAAGAATCATATAAAACGCTGTTCAAAAAACTTAACTTTTTTACTTTACCGTGTCTCTATATATTTGAAGTAGCAAAATTTGTGAAACAGAACATGAATATGTTCACGACTGCTAAAGAAAAGTTTCCAAGGAATACGAGAGATCCTAATATATTAGTACTTGAACATAAGCCAAGAACAACGCTTTACCAAAAAAGTTGTTATGCAGTGAGCGTAAAAATCTATTTAACAAATTGCCCAACGACATAAAAGGTCTCCCTTTTATTTATTTTTTAAAGAAAGTTATTTAAGTATGTGGCTTCAACAGCAAATTTTTATGCACTTTCAGAGATCTTGCACTAATTTATATTTCTCAATATTAAATTGTTGTATGTCCTTGTTATGTTAGGTCCTGTGCAAAATTGAATCACACTATTATTTGCATGCTGCATAAATATAGCTGAATAAGGAACTTACTATATTACTAACATCTGATATGTAAACCTAAATTCATAAGCAAATAAACGAATCTTGAATCTTGATGTCAAAGATGAACTCTATGAAAGACCCGAAGGAGTGCCTGCAGGTAAATTTTTCTTACTTTAATAATAACAGTTCTGTTCTCATGGGAAACAGGGAACATCATTCATAATTCATAATTCTTTATTGCACGGAAAACAATGTTTTACATAATATGTCTTAAAACAAAGGTAAATAGGCAAAGGCGAGCTTATCTCTAAAAAGAGACTCTCTCTTCTCTCTTATTCACTATTTTATTTTATTTGGGACATCAACAGCATATAAAATAAATGAGTTACAATGGTAGTAAATACAAAAATTAATTCTACTACAAAATGGTCTAACTTTACCTGAACGTGTTCACCAATTAAGAGTTTCGCTTGAATATCTGTTTGCATGCATGCATATTGCATATTGAGAGAACGTTGAATAGCAAAACCACCGGAAGCATTCAGCTAAGCTTTTGTTTGCAAAGTGTGCACAGTAAAACAATCGGTATAGGCTCTATTACCATTGTAAATATTGATTTCTTGGAGATATGATTTATTTATTGATGCGACAGTCACAAGCTTTGAATGAACGTTGTTCATCACATTACATAATGATAGGAATTATTAAACATCATTATTCTAGTCAGGGTTTTTGCCACAACTGCTTTTCAGTATCAGTATTAGTAAATATTATAGTATCTGTGGTATCAGTTATGTTTTATCATATCATTCAGTACTCGTATCGTAAACCACTCGCGTTATAAAATAATGAGGATTTGTTGGTGTTTCGATCACAATTAATAAACTACAGCAGAGCAACACACCAAGTTTATAACTAGGTACTTACTCAATTGCTAACTGCACTTTTACATTTCACGCCAAAACCAACGCTAAGCGGAAAATAATGTGGGAGAATTCAGATCTTGTCAGATAAGAGATTCAAAGTAAAGTCGAGTTATTGAAGAGGCGTCGGTATGCCATTAACATTGCGTCTACCTAGCAGCTGATGGGGCCGACAGATAAAACGACTTTCTGGGTCTCGTAACTCATGTTTATTACCGGTGCATTGTAAGAGTTTGTTCACAAAAAATGCATCTAAAGATGCCGTAAACGGCTCGCTACGAGAGGCGAAATCTGTTCGACGTGACATACTTGTGTATGTGCAGTTTCTGCACCAGATTTAACGTGTTACACGTAGGTAATTTAAAAAATTCACGCGCCGCACTTGCATATTCGAGTTAATATCTTTCTGGCTGGACCAGCAACGGTAACGTGTGAAAAAGACGAAGTAGGTCTACGACGAAGGCAGGCTTTACCAGCGCACGCAACAGTGTCAGAGTCAAAGGTCGGGGCTTATCGCCTGAGGACATAACCACATTCACACCACCTTGCTATTACCGTGCACATGCGTCGACGCATTGACAGTGACTCGAATCGGTGTTGCCAGCTTCCCAGCAGAACTCCACTAACACTGAACTTGACGTGGTCAATGACCGGCGCCCTCGCAACTCGAGTTGTCAATGAGCTCACGACAACACAAGCATTCTTTGAATACAATTTGCCGCTAACATAACCATAAGCTCCTTAGCCTGTTATCTTTCTTATACGGAGGCACAGCACGAACAATTGTTATTGTTGCAATAAAACAATTAAAGTCGGTCATGCATGCATGATGCAGCGACGTCGTGTTCAAACATTGAAGGTCTAGTCTAGATCGTAGGTATACGGAAAGAAGACTCGATAATAGAATCGATGAATGAAATGCCCCACTTCATTAATAATATAATAGCGTGTATGTGTAATAAAATCAGTAGTATACTTACTTACAGAACGGAATTGAATTACTGAACACGTCCAGAAGTAGCAGTTGCTGTGAACTTCATTTTCGTCTTTTTTAAGACGGCTACCGAATGATTTTATTGCAACATCGGCCATCATGCTGCTCCACAGTAAAAGAAGAGAGTATAAAACCCATCGTTTTAGATTTCCTATTTACCCGTTTACTAATTTATATAGCTGATATATAGTTCATAAAGCTGATATCCGCGACTAAATTGCCTTTGTGGCTTACATTGTCGTCTTTTTGTTTAGCTTCCAAAGAACTCTCGGAAAATGTTTAGTAACGGTCTAATAAAAGAGAAGAACGAATCGGACAAGAATATACCACGAAATTTGGAAACAACCACAAGATGTGCGGTCTCTGACGTAAAACTTACACAAAAAGTTTATACAACAGGTGAGTTATATCGACCGATCAAAGGTAGTATACTCGGATTATTTCATCGAATATTGTCTAACATGATCCAGAGTGCTATTTTCTTTACTTCTGAACAAATAATTTTTAATTAAGTATATCTGCATTATTTAAAAATATTTGAAGCCTTTTCCCAAATTTGTGCCCTGATATTGAAGAGTTCAATGTGGATCCCACAGTTTTGTATGTCAAAGTTGAACCGTTAAGTGGTGCAGTTACGGCTCTGACGAATTCACGATTTCGCCAAACGCAACAATGGAAAATGTAAAAAGAGATAAATTTTATTAAACCGTTCAGTCTGTGTGAAAGCGCTCGTGCTGTGCCGGAATTAATGGAGACGGTACACAAAAACATCACTAGTTCCACTACCGACGACCTCCGGTCACACGTCTCACACTTGGCATCCGATCTCAACCACAAGTTGAACTTTATGCAACTCACACGTTATGTTCAGGCCTACCCGTGCAGAGTTGTTACTAGTAATTATGTAGTAACACATGGTAATACACAAATAGACTTGTCTAGAGGTTTACTACAACCTCTGCGATTCAGTTTAGGATCCCAAATGGCTTTATTTTACTTAATCCCTACCAACAATTGTTTGGTAACTTTGAGGATCAGTCAGTCAGTACTAGAGATAAGCTCGCCTTTGTTCACTATAACTAAGTACTTCTTTTCCTTTCAAATGTTTGTTTGCTTTAAAGATATTATGAATTAGTTTTTATGAACCTGTTTAAAATAATAATTAATCGTTATAGAGTTGTGGTAAGCCTGATTTTGATAACAATTTGCTGATTTGGAACGTAGCCATGATTGATCGATTTTTGTTCATCATCATCATCATCATCATCAATCAGCCCACACCTACCCAACCCACTGCTGGGTTAGGCCTCTTCTCTACCACGCCATCCGCTCCGGTTTGGTTACATAGGTACACAAGTTTACACAACATATCTTTCCCACCACATATGGGAAAGGGTTTTAAGCTACCTACAGATACTAATCGTTGATAATAAAAATCGTATCGTAGGGTTTTTCATAACCCACAGGAATACAGAGCCTTGTCGTGAATTGCCCAATAAGTATATCTAAAACGACGGCAATCTGAAGATTGAACCTGAGAAGGTGAACCTCAGCACAAATAAACTACATATGTAAAATTATAGATGGAATTCGACATAAATCATGATTACTAGGTAAAGTGAAACCTGTAAAAGTAATCGATAATTCAGCTGTTAGTTTGACTTATTGTCCGTGCCTGTCTATCGCAGTTCACTAAGTTTCGAGCTGGCTTGGTTTCCATTGAATTACTCGCTGATATCTTCTCCGTCAGCACGACCCAGTGGGAATGCAACGTGCAACTAAAAATAATTGAGACTTTCACCTTATCAATGCGAAACATTTGCAAGGAAATTACTCAGGACAAGCCAGGCTCGCGAGTCAATTCTGCAGGCTAATCACGACAATTGCATGAAGCTCCACCGGCTATCTGATTGGAGAACGGAATTAAACAACATTAATGAACGCTTTTGGAATAATGAAGGGTAAAATATGGCCCCTAGATGGGGAAATTTTCCAGCTAGATGATTTCATTTTGATATCTACAGATGTCGGTCTAGTGTGTTGTAGCATCTTTGAGATTTACACAGGAAAGGTAGGTTAGGTAAACTGATTGCTGGAGAATGAAATTCAGTCGATTTTACGTTACTAATAAAAAAACAGCTATGACTACGTTTCATAAGTGTACCTCTTACTTAACAATTAATAAAAAGTGTCTAAAACTGGTTACAATAAACCTCTACCAAAAGCGTAACGCTGTGTTGTTCCTAGCAGGATCTATTTTATCATGGCAGAATGAGAAACGAACCAGAAATAATGAGATGAAAGCACTGGATGAGATCAACAACTACGTAATAATATTATCTGAGCACTGGTTCATGCATAGGGGGATGAATGGCACTTGAGGTACAGGGTGGGTACCTATGTTGAAAATAAACTAAACGTAGTACGATTTTATTCCCTAAAAGAAAGGTATAAAATCTGTGTAGCTGCCCCGCGAGTTGAGTGTACCGAATTACTAAATAATAAAATATTTTATTGGAATATTCCTCTATCTCCCCCGTGCAGTAGAAATGCACCCTCCCACATCATACTCCCTTCTTCACCCCGTCTAGACGATGGGGGTACCCACTTATCTAATTTCTTGTATCCGACAAGAAACATTTTTCATAACAACTCCTAGTCAAGGATGCTTTATAGCATTAGCTTTCACTTCCTGCTCTCTGTGGGGAACTCTCGTAAACATAAATTGCTACATTTTTTTGTTGCCACAGAATGTAAATCCTAAACCTGCTTTACAAACTTGGTTATAAATGAAAGACTTGTTCGTGTGTGGGTTTGAACAAACATGCGTGTAAAAGTGGATTATGGAGTATACAAATATTTGTCAAATGACTAAGTTAGCTCAGTTTATTTGTTGATGTCACGGCGTGGAATGTTTTTTTTAAACAATAACACACCAAGTACTTAATTCTTAGTTGGGTATCCTAAATCGTTCATATTTCTTGCGTACTACGCAATACGATGGTACTGCCATGCTGTAACGTGACTTCTACACAACTGTTTACTTATATATAAAATACCTTGCAAGTACCCTAAATACTCTCTAAAAATCTGATTATTGCATCGGGAATTCGGGACTTATTGTGCAACCCTCGTGTGTTTTCCAAGTAGCTAATCTTGGCTTCGTCAATCCCGGAGGCTTATCACAACATTATACGGGCAGCTCTATGGATCATGTCTATGATTGGGTATCAACGTTAATGGCACTCTATGAGCTTCCACGCATCATTTTATGTTGTCAGTAATTATCTCAGGGATAGTGGAGGGAGATTTGGCTTGGAATTAAGTATACCTCTACTGAATTAATGATTCCTATTATTTATGTTTATTGTACTTACCTATATTTAACATAACATAGCGTCACGCCTTTTCCCATACAGGTTGGCAGAGGCACCACTGAGCCCATCTTTCATCCAGTGATTTAATACCTATACAGTACAGTCACGGACGCAGCGCCCATTACAGATACCGCTGCGGTTGGTCTGCGTCTCCAAGCTGCGACTGCGGTGCCGAGCTCCAGACAGTAGAGCACATAGTTCGAGAATGCCCCCTTCGGGCTTACCCTGGAGACCCCGATGACTTCATCACCCTTACAAATGACGCCACCAACTGGTTGAGAAATTTGGATATATGCCTGTGACGTTCCTACTCGGAGATGTTATACGAATAAATAAATAAAATAATAAGTACAATAATACGAAACGAAATTCTAGAAAGTGTATTTCCTGCTGTGACGATCTTTATCCAAAAGTTTTAAGGGCAGAAAGATCCAAGATACAATGAGGTATCATCTGAAGAGGAGTATACTGTTCATCAAGACCCTTCCCATCTAACGATCAAATGAAAGGTGTAAGATTCGAGTAAGTATAGTAGGTAGGTAAGGATCATCAAGCACATTCTTGATCCGCTTGATTTCATTGACATTACCATTAATTACACTTGATCCTAATCGAGTTTCTCCTCTCCTCGAAAGTGGTGAACCCAACGAGATGACATCGTCGATTTCCACTTGTATCCACAATTAATTCTCCGGGAAGGGCGACATTGTTCCCATTCAGCAACCGTCCCGTTTGTCGGATTACAAATATGAGAGAAACGTTGTATTTCGGATTCGGACAATGATTTATAAAGCGAGGGTGGCAGCCTGAGCCACCCTCGTTAGGGTCAGCTCAGCGGTCGCCGGTAGAAAACATTGATTTCGGACATTTGCGAAGATTTTTGAAACGCATTTTGGTGCAACTTTACTACTGCTGCTACATTTTAGCGAACTACCCTTGGAAACGTCGGCGGCGGTACGTAGAGGAAAATTGGTCAACATCCTGACTGCTTAGTCATTAATTAATCTCTTTGATTTTGATGTTTTGACGTTATCTAAGATTTTTGTACTAACCTGTATTGTTTGTTGACAGCAATAATTTCATCTGAGATTATCTCAGCCTTATTTTTTCGCATGCTTGCCAAACCGATTCGGACGTAGGGTATTATCTTACGTTTGATCTAACGTCTAATTAAAGATGCGAAAAAATTAGGATCGTAACGGTAAAGTCATGCTTATAATTGGTGATAATTTCTTTTGTGTAGTGTGGCTTGTAACTGTTTTAGTAAACAAATCGTGGGTCCTGCCTGGCATGTTTCCTGTCATGGGTAACTGGGTCGGACTCGCAGATAGCATCGTCGAGTCAACTTTTTGTCCGCTGTCAGCTAATACGGACGCATATTAGCCGCATTTAATGGTACCTTAATTGAATTAAACACGACCGCTAATAAAAAATATAATGAGCGTCTATGCGCGTAGGTAGTGTAAACTTGCTCTTTAATTGAGCAGTAAGGTATGTGTTGACAGAAACTGTTGGACTTCCTGAGTTTTTTGAAGTAAAACTTCTTGGGGCACGGGGGTAAAATTTATTTAACCTCTCAACTGTGGGTTATTCATATATTTGCTATTCAATTACTACTAGCCGGGTGCTATCACGAGTGGCTAAGAAATGTAACGGAAATTGGAATCGGTGACGTCAGGGTAGGCTGAAGACTTTTAAAACCGCAACTATTTTCAATACGGTTTTTAACTAATCAGATAAGATAATAATACATTCGTACAATAAAGAATGTTAATTAGTGAGAGAAAAACCTGATGAAACGTTAACAAATAAAAATTATTTTAAGCATTCTTCCACGAGTTCTTGATTTCCGGTATGGCCAAAACCAGTGACGTGACCAAAAACTACTTCGTTCAACCTCTTTGTTGGAACCGGAACTTATGTTTGACAGTTGTGCGATGCGATCCATACAGTTTGTAAGAAAAGAGTTTCATCAATGTCACACGGGTCGATATGGATTTCTAAAATGATGAACGAATCGTTTTGTGGCCGGTAACTATGGAATAGGTACCTAAAACGCGCTGCGTAGTCGCGCAACGGGCAGCTAGTAATCGCATAAAGTCACTTAGAATCATCCAAATGTGATATTTAGTTTTCAAGCAAATTCCGATGTGATGGATGGCTGCATTAAGACTTCTTGAAAACAATAAGTAGGTACCTAGAACTGTTCTAAAGCCACTTTTCATTATATAGTGCAGTTCAAGTCACAAATTAGCAGTTTAGCTACTAAGTACGTGTTATACCTACCTATTTAATGTTTATCTGTAGTAAACGGCCAAAGCGAGGTCTACAGCTTACAGAGCCATAAGTTTAATGGCTTATTGTTTCGCTTATTTGTTTGTATGTAATTTTTGTAATACATATTTTAAAGTTGAATTGTTGTTATAACTGTTGAAATTATACGATTTTGATTTTAATAAGCTTTTGTAATTTTAAAGTTAATGCTTCGTGCCAGTCAATAATGTTGAAGTAAAATATCAAAATCGAGGTATGTCGTATGGCGGACTAAGGAAATGTCAAGAATAAAATTAAATAAGAGTTACGTCATCGCTTCGCGATGAAGTAACCCTAAAAAATCCTAGCAAAGTAGGTATGTATAGGTTAGCGGGGGTAGCATAAGGCACGCCAGTCACCCCAGCCACGCATTTTGTCACAATTTAATGTCATATCATAATGAATGCGCGCTATTTTATGGAGAAACATCATTGAGACGCGAAAGGAGTTGGCAATTTGGCAAAATGACTGCCCCAGACATGTACAAAGACTTCTCAACAGCCAATTAATAGCATTTATATAATCTCATAAATTACTGCGTCTTTAGTTAGTTTGTAGAACTTGAAGGAAATGATTAAATAATTAAGAGTTGTCACTTCATACTCTATGATTCCGCCATTGATTGGTGACTTTTGCCATCGTTAAAAATAACATGCAACATAATTGCCAATTGCCAACTAGCAAAACTGTTGAAAACAGGAGGTTTCCAGAGGAGTGGCTAGATGGCGTTATGTTGCATGTTATTGCAAAATGGTGCTTATTTCTAGCGACGGCAAAGGTCACGGAATCATATTGGAATCACGGAGTATTGAGTAACAACTCTTATTTACCTATATTTAATTTTTTTTTCTTCAACTTCTACAAACTAAATACAGACGCAGTAAATTAAATTTATGAATGAATATTTAAATGCTATTGGCTGTTGAGAAGTCTTTGTACATGTCTGGGGCAGTCGTCCATATATTGATTTAGCCATCTTCTTTGTCATTTATCTGCGCGACTGAGGTGAGTGGCAAGCCTTATGGTAGCCCCGCAGGTACACATTAACTTGGAATAGTTGAAAATACGTACTCGATCAATTAAATAAAGGGACTGGGCACAGAGACAAGCAAAGCAATGCATACATTTGAGCGAGACGGTTTAAAGACGTAACGTCAGATGGTATATAATCTGAGCGAGATGCAAATAGTAGTGACACTATTGAATGAGTTAAGTATATCACCACGAGCGCGACAAATTGTAGATAAGGAATGGTGGGAAATAAATGACATGACGTATTAAAAGTAAGTACAAGTATAAAATAATTTCAAATAATCGGACGTCTGAAACATAAAAGTAACTTGAAGCAGAGATTGGATCTCAAAATTGGAAATTTAAATCTCTTTTAGTATAGGTAGGTATAGGTGTATAGTATAGGTACCACTTAATGATCTAGCTACAGAAGTTTTACTTCTAACACGTGTACGGTGCTACACGCGTTTTTTTTTTCTATTTAAAGCTAAGTTTATGCTTGGTTTTAGCTGTGAAGACAGCAATGCTTTTATTGTGCTTTGCATCTATAGGCATAAACGGATGCAAATATCGGGTTTGGCATGCGGTGGAGTCGCTGTGAAGAAGCGACTATCGGTATTTCTGAAACGAATCTAAGTATATCCATGGATGATTATATTTAAATAACCGGCCAAGTGCGAGTCGGACTCGCGCACGAAGGGTTCCGTACCATTATCTATAAAAAACCGCAAAAAAAAACAAAAACATTTTTAATGGGAGCCCCCTCCTAAATATCTATTAATTTAATTTTAATTTAATTATTTATTTTTTAAGTAAATAACATACTCAATATATTGTGAACATTTTAAGCGTCTACCTGCTACCATTATCAATATCGAGCAAAAATGAGCAAAAAAATCACGTTTGTTGTATGGGAGCCCCCCTTAATATTAAATTTCTTTTGATTTTTAGTATTTGTTGTTATAGCGGCAACAGAAATACATCATCTGTGAAAATTTTCAACTGTCTAGCTACCACGGTTCATGAGATACAGCCTGGTGACAGACAGACAGACAGACAGCGAAGTCTCAGTAATAGGGTCCCGTTTAGCACCCTTCGTGTACGGAACCCTAGAAAAATAAGGACACTGTGCAAGTCACAATTCACAGTTTTTAATCCGAACCACATCCGTGCGTTACGGATTCACCGACGACGTTGCCAAGTTGTAGTTATTCCATTCGAATTTCCATCAGAAGCATTTGACATTCACTGCAGGCGTGCACTGAATACACAATAACCCAACAGTTGATGCACGGAAAGAGATCAGCCGACTGACCCATAACTAAGTATTCCCATAACGGTGATTCTATCGAAAGTTTGCTAGGGGTCTAAGGCACTTACTTATATGGATCGATAGGGCACCCAGGTCGTAGGCATCGAATGACCCGGCCATTGATGGCCGAAGGCGCGACGCAGAACGGTACCTTTAAACCAGACCTGCTAGTCTCATTCAATAGTCTAACTTAAAGTAACTTAAAGTTTAAGTTATTAACCTGCTATAAGTATTTTGCGTATCAAGTTGAAATACAACAATTAGTGCCTGATTTCTGTTGAATGTAATAAAATAACAAAACCGGTAGGATTTATGTAGTATGTTTATTTTGTAAGTTTTAAAAGGTGATTTAGCCTGTGAAACAAATGTAATTATTGGTATATCCCTAATGACTGTGTCATAAAGTGTGATATTTGTATCAACTTGTGTTAAATAAAGAACTTTGAAAAACAAACAATAGTCTAACTAATGCAACTTGCACTCGTATGGCATTCGCATTGCACGTCAAGCGAGTCCACACCTCAGAATAAATAGGACGCTATGTTGGATCTTCCTATGAGATTGGATATATAGCTGGTTGTTCTTTGCGATCAACGCTCCGACAGTATCGTAAACCTGCGTTATCGTAAAGAATTTGTCCCGGGTGATTTGGTATAGGGTATGGCAGATGTAGGGTGGGCGACTTAGGAGTTGAATGCATCAACTTAGGTTCTTCCCTGATGATCCACGGGGATATTGAATGGGGACTGGGATCATTCCCGGTATCCTGCAGAGTTCAGCGAAATTCCAAATAATTTGTGGACGGAACAACCTCACAGCTTGCTACCAAGTTTAACTTCACAACAATACTGCAGCCGATACAAATAACTTAGACATGGAGAGTGAGCGTGTTATTTGAACGGTTTGAACCATTAGCGAGACAAATGATTACACCAAAGATGCCGTCAAATCAGATCCAACCACGGATCCAATTTGTATCGAGTATCGACTTTGTTCTTGTATAATTTGGTAGAAAGTCGCACGTGCCCATTTAGCAACGGTATACCGAACCAATTGCCCATAACCCGTGACCAGATTATGACCGCACCCGATGAAGATTAACCAATTAGGAAGGAGAATCTTTGCAGATTCTTGTCACAGTTTTGGGTGCTGCAAATGAATTGATACATTCTGATCATCACCGCTACATCAACTAACTTAACTAGGTACCTAAAAAAAGTCGTATTGAAAATAATGAGTGTATTGTTGTAGTAAATCCATATCACGTCGCATCTTTATCAACAAAACTTTTAAATTAATCTGTGTTTATTTCCTTACGAGTCAAGCCTATTATATACGGCGAAAACACACATTGTGTTTTGATTAGCTCCATTTGTGGTATTTTTTTACCGCTTCTAGGATCAATGTACTTTGAAAGAAGAGCAAACAGATGGCTAATAAGATTAACCCATTCGCGGTCCATCACGTACGAATGGCGATTGCATTGTATTTTATTTAACACCTATTTACTCCCGAACGTGTATGTAACAATGTTGCTATGCTACTCTGTCGTGCCGGTGGCCCGTCGAAGATTTATTTTCAATGACAGACAACCACACAACCGCTCCCGATGAGATGCAGAAAGGCACTGTAAATTTGCTGTTTCGTCATTCATAGGGCTGTGGGGGGCTTGAATAACTTAGAAGGTTCTGTCCCACTCGAAAGCGGTAATAAGCCACAAAATTACCTAGCTTTACATTAAGCAACTATCCAAATTCTGTGTTCTCTGGAGATACAACGACTCTTGATTGGTGTCCTAAGAAGAGTGGCTGCCAGTAACGCTAAAATTAGCAACTGGATTTGTGGTGGTTGAAATTTTCACAAATTATAAAATAAAGGGTATCATTTAAGCTATCACCAATTTAATTAGTTTTGTGTTTCTTAAATAATAGGGTTTGTCCTCAAAATAGTAGATCTGTCACCAAAATGTAGTCACCAAACAATGCAAAATCAGTTCCACAATAAATCACCTAAAATCCTGAGATATAAGGTCTAGTACCAAATAAATGTTTTTGTATGTATTATAATAGGTGTGTCCTAATAAGTATTTAAGCAAACTAATTTAAAGAGATCACCAATAAATTGTCGAGATATATTATCTAGTGCCAAATAAGTGTTTTTGGTATATATTATTTTGTTTTTCATTTGCATACGCTCGCTACGCTCCGCTTCGCTCGCTCCAATTTAAATTTAGCCACAATAACCTACTCTAGCCATTTCGGTTTATTTGGTGACCGATCTACCATTCTGAGCACAGAGCTATTATTTAAGTAACAAAACTTTTATTATAAGAACGAAGTTTATATTCATGTAATGCAATATAATTTTATTGGTTATCGATCTCTTATTTTACACATATATTAACATTAATTTGATAATTCATACCTGGGAACAATTTTTGTTTATCTGAGAACGAAAATATTTCGTGGCGATAGATCTATTTATTAGGTGATACAACTTGACGACAAATATAAATTTTGATGATAGAAAATATAGTTCCCTAAAATAAATATGATAAAATAAAGTATATAATGGCGTAAACTGCAGCGCGACAGTTACGTCCGCGCAATAAGTGCGAAAAGTGCAAAAAAGTGTTTCTTTTTTTTGCAAATTACACAAAAACCGCAGATTATTTCCAAAATGTTAATCACTAAATTTTTGATTCATAATTCATAATTTATTTATTGCACACAGACAGACACAAAAAACAGTAATACTAAAAATAGTGTACAAAGGCGAGCTTATCTCTGGTAAGAGATCTCTTCCATCAAACCAAGTTGGGATGAGAAAGGAGGATTGCTGAGAAGGGTTAGATATTTTGATTACCGATTTTTACATACAAGAACCATACCAGAGCGTTCCTTGTAGAGCTCCTGGAATAACTCGTTTTAGGTAAAAAATAACTATTAGATTATTATTTTTTCATACAGTTTCCAATGGCATTATGATGTTTTAAACACTAAATTTTTAGCCAATGAACAGTTATATAAAATATTAATTTTTTTTATTCAGGAGGTATCTCAAACTGCTGGAATAACTTTTTAAAGATGGGCATATAAGTTGCTCTGTGATGGGCATTTTGCTGGACTATCGTATAAGCATATCGTAAATTTTCCCATTTTAATAACAACCAGCGCCGTTTGTTTTGCTGAAGCTGAAAGAGCGCATGTTATATTTTGTGCACTGACTTCCCTCTCTTTATCTGTTTTTTTCCTGTCATGCCTAGGATTGCTGGATCTATTTTTAGAGATAAGCTCGCCTTTGTACATATCTTTCTGTAAATGTTACGTGTTTTTTTATGTTTTTGTGCAATTGAGTATAAATGAAATGAAATGAGCGCTCTAGGTCTCTGTGTGACATTAAAGATATAAAGTACTTACCTACTTAGATGTTGTTATTTGGAATATGGTTTTGTGTCGGACGGAGAGTTGTTAAGCGAAAACTCTGTCGAAAGAATTACGGATCTTAAAAGGTAGGTAACCGACTGATTGAGAGTATTGTATTGAATCGCACTATGAAAACGAAACGAACGAACGAACCTCAAAGTTCTGCTCATCTTATGGAATTTGAAATACCTATGTTTATTTAATTACCTACTTACTTAAAAATATTATCACTTCTGAAATTTCAGAATACTCTCTCTCTCTATATCTTGTTTTATTGTACTTACATTGTCTAAAAATATATTGTATTCATCGTCTTGTACCGCCTTCCGCCTTGTATCAACAACCCTAAGGAAAACTGCCGACGTAAAAGCATTGGCAGAGTACCACCAGAGTACAGTAAGACTCTTAACAAGCCGACATTATCGGAACATTATATCGTAAATCGTAAAAAACTAATTATGCTGGCAAAAAAGGAATCGAGTCTCCCATTATGCAGCGATAATTGGTTGGAGGTGGATGACACCAGAACATATGTGACGGCGGTTTTTATTCTCAGGGATTTGTGTAAATCACTTTCACATATTTTTTACGTTGCGCGTGATTTGACAGAGCGAGTGCGTTTGTTAGTTACGCATCATTTGCCTAACAAGGGTGAATTGTTTTCATTCTTATGTTAATTAAATTTGATGAGCCACTGCTTATTTGCTGTTATATCTGTGACGCTGCTATTCACGCATGAATAACAACAACTTTTTTGTGAGGGTTTTCCGGCTTACACCTATACTCATACTTCACAGTAAATATAGGAACTTGTCAATACCGTGCCCTGTAATCTAAACAGTGGGCAAAGAACTTTAGTTTTTTCTCTTGTTGGTATTAATTAAAATTATGCATTATTGCTGGTAAAGTGCTGCATAACACGCATTACTACTTTAGGGCGCCGGCCGTAGCGCGTAAATAGTTGTCCAAGAATACGCTTTTTTCCATTTAAATTTTTATGTTTTACTCGAAAACTTTCTGAGTAATTACGGCCTTAATTCAGAACAAGCATTGCGTAAAAAAGTCTTTTCGTAAAGAACGTAATCCAATAGCAATAAAGATAAAAGGAAAAGCCAGTCACCCGGGATCATTTAAATCACCTGCAGTTTTCCGGGCGGAAGCATTAGATGAAATTTGGAGTTAGATAAGTCCCTTCGAGTTAGTGAGTGTTTTTATTGAGTATCCGCGTGGAGGGCCAATAAAAACAATGCGGCAGAGTAATTGCAGGACTAAGGGGGCACCCTTCGCTCCCGGGGGCCCTAATTGCGCGCCTGGAGACATTTCCCACGCGATCGAGACTACGATAATGTACTGACTGTTTTTTGCGTCATCGTTACAATAAAGCACCGCTTCTCTACATTGTTTTAGTCCTTTTGGAACAACAAGCAAGGTCATCGTTACACCACTTCTTGTCTTAAGATATGTCATGCTTTAAGATAAGTATGAAGAACTATATTCTATGGGGAATTAAAATAATTTGTCTCTCAGTTTGGTCTGTTTAACCCCGATGCCAAGCCCCTCGATTTTGAAATATCGTTATACATGCACTCAAAATTGTTTAATCGTCGGCAGCCTCGAATCTCGATACGTCCGGGAATCATGTGATCATGTGAACCAGAGTCAATAATTGGGTGCAACCGAGCGGCATAGTAATTTGATATGCCGTGGTACTAGGTAGCGGTTCCTAGGTAGCGCATGCGCAGACTACCGCCCTACGATGCCTTCGAACCCGAGTTCACTGAGGCAATTGCATTGCATACTGCATAGCCACGTTTGGCTTCTGGCATGTTTGGCGATGATGCAACGCATACAGTTAGAAGATAGTTATTGCATCGACTCGTTAGAGAACGATACAGTAGGAATCTGTTTGGGATGCCACGTAATTAATTTTACATGTATGAACTGTGAAGCTGGACGTTTTATGGATGGGATATATTTTCTCTGTTTAGATTGTTATCAATTTATATTTTGCGTGCGGTGATTTGAATTTTATAAAAACACGGCAATCAAAATCGGTTGATTTCATTCGTGTACGAACACGATAATGCAAATTCACTTAATTCTTAATGGCGACCTCTTTTATTTTTTAGAGCGAGCGTATAGTATAGGAACAGGGAGGGTACAGGACATCGGTTTTTTTTTTGAGCGCTTTGTCGTAAAAATTAAGAAGGATGTATGTAAATGTTTGTTTGTGTTTATGTTTCAGGGGCCACCTACCTACCGGTTATTTCGCTTTGACCTAAGTTTAAGGGTCATCTAGGCTACTAGGGGAATGCCTACTAGAGTCCCCTAACCGTTGGTGAAATCGAGCTTTTATATACTACTTTCGTATAGGCAGGTGTAAACTAGATAGACTGTATGTTTCTTGATAGTTGATAAGTATTGATTGTAATATATTTTGGGAAATAATAAATATTCATGGTTGCATTAAGTTGCTCGCTAATCCGAAAGAGTCACACATCTTCAGTGAAAGACAAGGTAAAGATTTTACTTCGACAAAAACTTTATTAAGCTCTACATTAGTACTCATTTTAGAGCTTTGAGCTTATTAATAGTTCAGATTTACTCAGGCACCAAGAGCTATAGATGTGGAAACTCCCCATAGTCCCCATGGAGATACGGAATCATAAATCTAGACACATCAATTATAGCACTCCGTTAATTAAGGATATCAATATCATTGCCTGAATTTCTTATGAAAAATCGCTTACCAAAACAAGGCATGCTACGGTGAACCACCGCAAAAGGATGACTCCGGATATCGTCATTTTCACGTAAAGCACATAAAACTCGAACTTGTACCGCGTGAAAATAAAAAAAAACGCGTTCCCGCCAAATTGTTGAAAAGTTTTGCTATCGCGCGCAACTGTCTTCGGTCGGTAAGCCCGCCAAACTGAAACGCCTAGAGCGGAGGCAAGCTTCGCGAACCATCTGTGAATGGCCCTCTCCACTTCGGAGGGATATGGCGGGAGGGAAACACTTGTATTGTAGGGGAAACCAAACCACGACCGCCTCCGGTAATTCACCAAAGAAAAGTTATTTGACGATTTGCCTCAGCGATATAACACAAGGGCTGTTTATTTATGTGCCGCAGTTGCATACTTGTTTACGTTTGTGTTGTGTCGGTCGATAAAATAAAATCTAACGGAATGAAATAAATGTGACCGCTGTGTGCAGTCCTTTCTGTAATTTTGACTTGACTCGATTAATTTTCGTTAATTAAATAAGTTAGTAAAAAATATCGTTAGATTTATTATCTGTCGATAAATTGTAAACGAAATCAAGTACTTAAGCAAGCATTTAATGTTTTATTTTGTTCTTACAAGTCAACCTAACAGGAAGGATAAACGGGGATTCGCTTCGCTCACCCTTTATTCCTTTAACCTTCACTTAACCTGGCCCACCACTTCGCCTAGACATGCATGCATTTCAGTTTATCAACGAAGGCGTTTTATTGTATGAAGTACGGTACAGTTTACAATCTATCTATTATTGTAAAAGTCCGAACTACGGTAATTAAAAAGATTTACCAAATAGCTTTGGTAACAGCCCGAATTTTTTTGTTATCTTCATTCATTTCGGGCTTTTACCACCATTAAATACCTATGTAAATCCTAAGATTTACGAACTAGATGTGGTAAAATTAAAAGCCCGAAAAGTTTTGATATCGCCGTCGTTTATTTCCGGCTTTTACGAGATTTACTTCAATTACATACACGGTAATATCCCAACTAACTCATTTGGCTGCTTAGCGTTAGCGGTGCTTAACGGCACGGTGCTTTCGCCCAGCCAGGCTGTGTCGGTTCACCCGCACGAATTGTGGACTTTGATTACAATACACCTGTTTTTGGTCGTTGGTTCACATAAAGTTTCGTTTTGGGGAATTTCGAAGTCCTCCGAGGGACGAAAAAACATGTTCGCTAATACGTAAATTCAAACACAACTTTTCACTACAAGCAAAAACAGGCTTTATGCGCCCTCGCCATACATAGCTATTCCCTACACCAGCGCGGTTCCCGAATGGTGTTCCGCGGAACCCTGGGGTTCCGTAAAAGGTTCTCAGGGGTTCCGCGAAAATTCAAGATTTCGATGTTTTTTTTGAGTCTAGCTACGGTAAAATGCTACTTATGTGTGGCCTGAGTTCGTTGAATTTACGACAGCCCCTGAAAAATATACCTATAATATTTAGGTAGTCAGGAGAAATGATAGACACTACATAATTTAACAAGCGTCAGATACCGTAGGGAATCCGCAAAGAGTAAAGTAAGTATATTAATAAGGAATGAGTAGCTAGCTATCCGAAACGAAAATTGGCAATGGTTACAAAATATTGTAGGTATTTATTGTACGCTCGGTTGGTTCGGTGCACAGAAGAGATATCGGTGTTCGGTCCAATATTGCTGCGCCTGGGTATTTCATAACGGCAAAACGAAGATGTGCGGGCATTAAGTTTATTGAAGCTTAATCATACATAGCGTTACGCTTTTTTCCATTCCCATACATACCATACGTGGTGGCAAAGGCACAACTGTGCTCACTTTTAGCCAAAGATTCAATACTCCATTTTGTTAGCTATAACTAAACCTTCATTTACTCCATAGGCTGCAGCTATGAAAAATTTTAATTATTGAAAAATCAAATTCATTTGATACATTTGCTATCTCGATGGTAGGTATGGAGTAATGAAATGAACGAAGTTTTCCAACACCGTTAGGATCTTCCGTATAGGTAGGTACTAGGTACCACAGATACTATATCTAATATTATATACTAGGTACGTAGGTACTTAACTTACATTTACAAGATAAATGACATATATCATTGGTACATTGTCAGCACCGGGATTCGAACCTGCATCTCCTGGTCCTGTGTGAAAGACAAGCGTGAAACCCACTAGACCTCTTAATAATCTATGTCGTCAAGTTGCTGAAGTTGAGCGCCTTTCAAGTCAAAGGTCCCCTGGGGGCAAATCTCGCGCTATCGAAACCATCTCCATGGTCGATATTGGTATAGATTTTAGATAGGTACCAAATATCTCCATCGAAACCCAAAAAAGCTATCCCTTGCCGCCTTTCAATCGATTAACCGAGATATCTCGAAAGAAATAAATATGAATTGACGTCGTGTTCGACGCAAATGAGGTATCAAAACCGCTACCGATCTCCACTATCCAGATGATTCCGATAGCGCGAGAATTAGGGGCCTGAACTAGAAAGTCTCAGTGGAAGTGGCAATGCTCGGGTCTTGGAGGTATGTTGATGAAGACATTGTTTCTGGTTCTTACGATCCTACAACGAAGGATACCCTGCCCTAGTGTGACGCCAGGGGCCATGTTGCATATGTGTAGGTACTTACTTACTTAGGTATCTAGTGTAGATGTCATAGAGTAAATTAGTATTCTGCGTTCATCCTAACTTGTCCGAATGAACTACCAAGTTCTGATAGAATGGAATGTTGAATGAATGAAATAAATTAAAAGTAAAAAACATTTTTAAACAAAGCTTTTATTTAATGCCCTAAAAAGAAGAAAATAAAATTTCAATTCAATCAAATGCGTCATTTTATTACATTACACAATTTATACGATATAAAAGCTTGTTGCGAGATTTACTTGTGTAGACTTAATTAGGTGGGTAGGCACCTATTTGCACAGACTTGGAGATAAATCCCGCAACAAGCTTTTATATCGTATAAATTGTGTAATGTAATAAAATGACGCATTTGATTGAATTGAAATTTTATTTTCTTATTTTTAGGGCATTAAATAAAAGCTTTGTTTAAAAATGTTTTTTACTTTTAATTTATTTTTAACTTTTTAGTCTTTATCATTACAGGACAAAACATCTAATCTAGAATTCGAGTGCTTGTCAAGACGAATCAAATGAGACCAAACACGATAGAATTGCGTCGTTTGGTAACAGAGTTCCCATGGCCACCTTCCGGCTCCAGCATCAGATCAGCACTATGTCATAAAAAATATTTTAGGACCAAAGTATTCGTCAAGACGAATCGAACGAGCCCAAATTCGACGGGCTTGCGATGTTTTATGACAGAGTTCCCATGACCGTCTTCCGTCTTCATCAGATCAGCTTTAAGTCAGAAATATATTGCATTGTCATCCGACTTATACACGTATGCGAAATTTCAGCTCAATCGGATAACGGGAAGTGGGTCAAATTCAAGCCGACATTTTTGACGCGAACCGTGATACCCACAAACAAACAAACAAACATACATACATACAGTGCAAGTTAAATAAAAGCTTTTAATAAATTGGAATGAATTTATCATGAAATGAGTTTTCGATTTTAACTTGTAGTTGAGTATGGCTCAAGCTTACTCGTATCCGGATAAAGGCCTGCACCCCTCGGTGGGGACATTAATGGGCTACATTTACTTTAATTAGCAACAAAACTACAAAACCAAAATATTGTAAATATTATGTTTAATTAAATAAAATTGTAAATAAAAAGTTGATTAAATAAAATAATTTTAAATGCCGTACATAATACCCTTCATCCTTAATTGTGACAATACAACAAAATGGCTGTAACGAAAGAATACATTACTATATACTTCAAAGATTACACTTAATCTTATCATTGACAAGTCATTGTTCCAGCCTCTTCTTGAGGTTCTCAGCCAACTTGTCCATGAACGCGAATGTCTCGTAGTAGTCGGACCGCTGAATGTTGTTCATGCCTTTGACGCAAATAGCCAAGTCCTTAGTCATGACTCCAGACTCGATGGTGTCGACGCAGACACTCTCGAGAGTTTCCGCGAAGTTGTGTAGAGCAGCGTTGTCGTCCAACTTGGCACGGTGGAGCAGGCCACGCGTCCAGGCGAAGATGGAAGCTATCGGGTTGGTGGACGTCTCTTTGCCTTGCTGGTAGAAGCGGAAATGACGGGTCACAGTACCATGCGCCGCCTCAGCCTCTACTGTCTTCCCGTCGGGGCAGATCAGCACTGACGTCATCAGCCCTAGAGAGCCGTAGCCCTGCGCGACCGAGTCCGACTGGACATCTCCGTCGTAGTTCTTGCAGGCCCACACGAATCCGCCTTCAGACTTCATCGCGTACGCGACCATGTCATCGATCAGCCGATGCTCGTACCAGATGCCGGCAGCCTCGTACAACGGCTTGTACTCCTTCTCGTAGATCTCTTGGAAGATGTCCTTGAAGCGTCCGTCGTACTTCTTCAGGATGGTGTTCTTCGTGCTCAGGTAGAGCGGGTACTTCCTGTCGAGCGCGAACTTGAAGGAGGAATGCGCGAAGTCGATGATCGAGGCGTCGGTGTTGAACATGCCTAGGGCGACCCCCGCGCCCTTGAAGTCGTTGACGACGTGCCTGATGGGCGCGCCTTTGGGGGGAGTCCAGATGAGCTCCAGCGTGCCTTCGCCGGGGACCACGAAGTCGGTAGCTTTGTATTGGTCGGCGTGCGCGTGGCGTCCGATGATGATGGGTTTCTCCCAGCCGGTGACGAGGCGGGGGATGTTTTTGCAGATGATGGCTTCCCTGAACACGGTCCCGCCGAGAATGTTACGGATGGTGCCGTTGGGGCTCTTCCACATCTTCTTCAGATTAAACTCCTCGACTCGCTTCTCGTCTGGGGTGATGGTCGCGCACTTGATGCCGACGTTGTATTTCTTGATCGCGTTCGCGCAGTCGATCGTGACCTGGTCGTCGGTTTTGTCACGGTACTCCATGCCCAGGTCGTAGGTGTGGAGTTCGATGTCGAGGAAGGGCAGGATCAGCTTGTCCTTGATGAGGTCCCAGATGATTCTTGTCATCTCGTCTCCGAGGATGTCGACGACGGGTCCGGCCTTGATTTTAGACATGTTGCTGGTATCTGAAAAGAAGAAATTGAATCTGAATCTGAAGAAACTGGGCAAACGTTAGGTATACCCCTTAAATACGAGTAGATGGATGACACAGGTTATCCTATCATACAGAACTGACCTAAGAAAGAAAAAACAAATATCACTTGTGTCACCCTTAGTACCTTATCTATCACACATACCTACCGGTTGCCGGCCGGGTAGCCAATGCCGGCTAACCAATACCACATTCAAACGATTGCCCGGCAAATTACGCCTGTGGGTACGTATGAAAGCGTAGTACATGGCCATCGATTCACCTTCATTTCTTCGGCTGCCCGGCAACTGGTATATGTGAAAAGGCACTTACACTTGCAGGCCCCCCGTAAATAGATGGACCACACAGGTCATCCTATCATTCAGAACTGACCTGAGAAAGTAAAAACAAATAACACTTGTGTGACCCTTACTTAATTGCAGTAACAAAAACAAGAGACACAAATGAATTAAAATAAATACAAATAGGTAGATAAAACTGCAAATCATTAGTTCTTATCAAATTGAGCGTGGATACATGTGATAAAGTGAGAAGGTCACAAAATAAGTTGATAAGAAGATAATAGAAAACACAACCATTTCTGTTATCTTTATTGCTGATACAGGGCATTGACCACACTATGGGATCAAGGCAAACAAGACGAAGATATTAGCATTATAATTACTATCATCTTGATGCATAGCTTTGAAATATGAATGAGAATGTTGATGAACAACATGTTTTTTTTCTTTCTGAAGGTCAACTTCATATCATATAGACTATTTATAAAATGACTAGCTGTGCCCTGCAGGTGAATTTGTAAAGAGCAAGTCTTTTAAATTGTTGATTTGACAATTTACTTCAGAATCCATAAATATCCAGCCACATCTTTTCCCATAATGTCAGAGAAATATGTATTTATCTTTGCAACCTTGTTAGTATCCCATTCCAAAGCTAGGCTAATCCCATCCCTGCCATACTGTATGTATGTAGAGGTGGTACCAAGTTTCTTGGCACCTAAGTGCAGGTACCCACTTCTATGGGCGAGAATGAGGCCTGTTAATTATGGGTTTATAAACTGACTTGTTTTATGGGGACTCAATCAGTCCTACCAAAATGCTTTTTGTGTCAGGTAATCTCTCTGAGATGCTTTCAATACGGGATGTCACAGCCACAGCACAGTTGAATGGTCGGCAAACTAAAGAACATAATATTTAAAAATGTAAGTATAAGTGACTTATGTTATTAAGATCAACTCGAATGTGGGTTTTTTTGAGTAAACAATCAATTTAACAAAATATCTTAGGATGTCAGGTTTTTGGGCAAAATAAAATATCACATGCATAAAATATACAAACAACACACACATAGTTTTTTATTCAGATTTTTCCTTCTCCTGTAAAGTTCACTTTTTTGACTTAAATACTTTAGTCTGCCGACCCTTCAGTTGTGCCCACATAATTCAAAATTTGTAAAGTAAATTATCTAGGTTAGCTATGTATGTAGTAGTAGCTTGTATTTTGGTAGGTACACTATTATGTCCTTAGAGTCAAATAAAGGCAAGTTAAACACTATAGCAATTCAACACACTCTTTCAACATCAACACACTCTTAACCAGTTTTAAAACAGAATTGTTTGTAGTAGGCGCAATTAAGCCTCTGCCACACCATACGAGAAAAGGTGTGATACTATGTTATCAGCAGGGATCGGATCGAAGGTGTGAATTTACCTAAAGTTTGTAGTCAGACATAACAAGGAGCAGTTACAACCACTTGAGTTGAACCGGTTTGAATTTAACCTGTTAAATTTCGGGTTTTTGTCTAACCAGTTAATTTTTGTTTTTATTAGTTTTACATGTTCCTTACATTTGAAACACCGAACTATAAACATTTTCAAACTGCTGATTCCCAAAAAAGTCATAACTTTTTTATTTTTCAATTTTTCGTAAAAATGACTGAGTATTGTACTTTACATCATTCAAGCGAGGTAAATAAAACATTCATACAGATTGTAATTGAAAGGTGCAGTCATTTTTTCAACTCAACTCAAGTGGCTGTAACTGCTCCTTGTCATGTCCGACTACAAACTTTAGGTAAATTCACACCTTCGATCGGATCCCTGGTTATCAGTCACAATTTCAAGCCAGTATGTTATGTAGTTGATATAAGTAAGTAAGCATATTAGACATTCTTCAGAGGTGTATCAGTCAGAATCAGACTTCTTGGACATCATTAAAATAACTAGCTACCTAATTAATATAAACTTGAATTGAAAATTAAGTTAGTTAACTGATTAGGAGTGGGACATAAAAGGTTATAAAGAGTAATAATAAATAAATATGTAAATAGGTTATTTACATACCAAGCCCCTTTACATCACTGATGCTCACAGAATCAATGAAGTCTATAAAATGACCAAATTCGAATCTTTTCAACTCCTAATCAGAACTTTTAAGTTAACTACAAATAGCAAATTACCCTTTTAAATGGATGCTAAGTGAAACCTTGGAGCCGGTTTAGTGGACAAACAGGTACAAAGGTCGCATACATGACGCTAGCCTCCGGTGAGTACTTACTTTACCTGCTATACTCATACTAACAGGTGTCTCTATACAATCTTATCTATAATAAACTCAATGGAGAAAATTTTTCAACTCACTTGATATATTTTGGGGTTTCACTGAAATGAGTGGAGTAGTTATGAGCACTGCCGTTCCCTCCGAGAGATACTTATCTAATGAGTTGAGAAAATAGAAATCGTCGGCGACAACCACAAACGACAACACCAGAGTCTACTATCTATCTACTATTGAGCTCTAACCAACCGGCAGTGGCGGCGGCGGCGGGCGCGGTGATGTTAGATGACGACTGATGCACGGATTAGGGTACTACGAAAATAATGACTTACCTCAAAACAAACTGAAGAGTTTCCACAAAGAGTACCTATATAAACTTACTAGTTTCCACTAATAATAATGAAGATTGATTGAAGAGAAGAGCCAAAAATTAGAAAGTTGATCGAATGAGTTTCAGTTCAGCTGACTTCAGGGTCGCGTTCGTTCCGTGACATCGCCGTCAGCGCCATAATCGATTACAGCGTCTACGATGCCATCGTTTTGTATCGCCAAAAGCCCAAAACTGACTCGGAACCACTTCGTAGACGCTGTAATCGATTTTGGCGTGACTCGGAACAGGGGGCAGCTGTGTGTGATGATGACAGTTGTTTGACAGCTTTGTGACGTCGACAAAAAAGGACATGTTTTTAAAAATCACAAAATCACCTTCGATCCTTCGATCGATCGTTTCCACCCGAAATGTACATGTACAATATCGATACATCATCATCAGTTATTTTATTCTTGAACAAAAATCACACAGCCATTCTTACAGCTAGTCGGAAACATGAACTTAAAATAAGGCCAATTACGAATGTCCCTATGCACAGTTTACAATAATTAAGTGACGGTTATTTAACTAGCTGTTACCCGCGGCGTCGCTCGTGCAAAAAGTAGCGCGCCTACCTTCAGTGAAAAGTTTTGGAGATATTTTTATTTGTCTGAATGGGCCCTTTTATACAGACAAGTGAAGTGAGGAACAGAGCAGGACTGGGGAGGCAGTCGCTCACGCCCGAAGGAAATACTTGGAACCCACAGCCCTTCACGTATTCCCTGGGTAGTGCTAACGAGCGACAAATCATCATGATCATCAAATCATCTCAAGACATTATAATTTCCAGGTTCTTAAATGAGAACCTGACCACTTGACACTGGCAAAATTAACCTCAAAAGAGGTTAGGACGCCATTTTGATAAAAAGAAGAAGAAGAGGAAGAGGAACAGAGGTTGTTGTAGGGTATTTGCACAGAAGAGATAATAGTACTACGTACAGAACGGCCACTCCCTTCCCCGCGCGGATTCAGATACCGCACCTCACCCCGGAGCCGGGGAGCCTCTTCGGGAGACACTTTGTATAGAAGCTGAACGCACACATTCACAAACGAACGAGTTTACGCACACATTTGCACGTGTACAAATGTCATTAGGCTATGTAGTAGTAACAGGTGATTATTTTACGAGCGTTCTATGGAGTGTCCGAGGTGCGGTATTTGCTCAGAACAATAACTAGGTACAGTGCTACATGGATGTTTTGGCAGGTGGCCAAGGGTCGGAACTACGCAATCCATCCAATAAATTAATCGACCAATGTTGCAGTGGCGCCTCCCTGTCAGTGTCATCTAAGTGCCAAACATCCATGTGTATTTGGGTATTTATTATGTCAATGAAACTCTTTGCTGTTCTCTTGGCGTAGATGGTGGCGCCCCTTTTTATTCTCTTGTTAACTGTTAACGTGGTGCCCACAGACCATAAAGTCTGTGGTGGTGCCACCTGTATACCAAAGCAAAGAAACGACTCGCATCTCGCATGCCATAACATAACCTGCAAGACCTGCAAGAGTGCAGACTTATCGTGCGAGCACTCTTACCATAATTAATCGAGACTGTCTAGTATAAGCTGGCGGCGTGTGGCAAAAAAACTTACTAATTTTGCCAGTTGTGTCCGACAGTTCTCAAAGCTTGGTGGCTTGTAGGAGGCGCCGCCACAGGAACGCCAACTTATACTAGACAGTCTGTATCTATAAGGCCGGCCGCGGCCTGTCAATTTTTTTTAACCTTTTTTTATCGATCGATGGATCGATGTTCAATTACATCACTATAATTACAAAGATGGAGAAAAAAAGAAAACAAACTACAAAATGGCGGCGTATCGTACTGTGTTTTGTTTTGACTGGTTGTTTGCTTGCTTGTTTTAGCGTTTTCTCAGGAGTTTAGACTGAATTAATAAGTTAATAGTGTTTAATGTGCAACTAGATAAGATGTAAATGAAAATGTGATAAAGATTAAGTTTGTATCCATTCAATAAAATTGTTAATAGCGCCATGAAAATGGTAGTGCAGAAAAATTGGAACAATGTTGAGGCATCACACCAGAGCCCAACTGCTGAAGATTCCCCAACTACTACTTGGAGTTTTCAAGCACCGGTGAAGACAGTGACTGTTCGTCCAACTGCTACATGCAATGGGCAAGCTGTAAGTCTTTTTGTTTGAATAATGGCTGTATGATTACACGACGACGATCGAAACCTTGACCTAAAGTTAGGCAGCCTTGATTTTATCTGAAAACTAGAAATCTGTAATGACCAGGGTCTTGTAAACGAGACTGATTAACTATGTAGATCATTATAATTTTAGGTTGGTGAGGTTGGGGTATTCTGATTGTTGATTGCCTAACTAAACTACTTATGTAAATAGCTATTGATAGGTATCTGGCCTGATCAATCATCTTAAGTATCTTGAAATAAAATATGATGAGGCTATGATGAGGCTGGCTGCCTGGCTGTGGGAAATGAAGTTGAACTTGGAAGAAGCTTGACTTCAGTTACTGACTCACCATGTCAGTTTTTTGGTTTGTTTAGTCATGTTGCTGCTGATATGCTGGTAATAGTATTAATTTACCCTAGAAAATATGAAAAAGAGAATTTCCATGCAATGCTGTTCTTTCTGGCCTCTAAATAAAATAATTAAATTCCAGAGGCAACCAATTAGCAGACAGATTGCCATCAACACTATAGCAGCAATGCACAGGCGCTTCAGCCTCCCAGGTCCAGTGCAACCCCACTCACGACCTATTGCCGAGTTCCGGGCTAGTGCTAACAAATCTCTTGACATGTTGCGGCAGACCATACAGTCATCTGTCACCAAGGAGATTGATCAAGTTATCAAGAAATATCTTGAAGTAAGTATATTTTTTTTTGTTAGATTTCGTAATTTTTAGTTTCTTTATACACTAGCTTGTCCAACAGACCAAAAGACCCAGTTCAGACCTGGTTAGAAATATGATATGTAATTTTGTATTTCACTAAGAATTTATTTAATTCTCTTCTTTCAGAAGTTCTTTGTACCTGCTGTAAACAATATAAGGCTGAATTTGGGTGAAGAATCGGTCAGCGAGGATCAGGTAACGTTAATTATTTTATATGAAGTGTCTTGTCTGTCTTTGTGCAAGCTGAAATGCCAAAAAAGTATGTTAATTGTCTCTCTATACATTTTACCGTCGAAAAATACGATACTTCATAGGCGTGTTTTGACACTGACAGCTGTCAGAGATCATCCTATGTTGGATAGGGTATAATGCATAGGTAATAAAAGCCACTTACTTATATATGGCTGTCAGACTTGGTTGTTGACAGAAAAACAACAGCAACGATTACAGGTATGCCAAAGAAGTATGGAAAGAAGCATGCTGGGAGTCAGCAAAGGAGACAGAATCAGCAACATCACTCTGCGTCAAATCTTAACCAGAACTAAGATCCTAAAATGGAATTGGGCTGGACATTCAAGATAACAGATGGACCAAAGTAACAACAGATTGGATACCTCGAGAAGGAACAAGAAACAGGGGGAGACCAAGGCTGAGATGAGAGATGAGCTGGATGAGTACCAGCCAGAATGGTGGAGAGTGGCACATGACAGGAGAAGATGGAGGTTCTTGGAAGACTAATTCAGAACAATCAAACCAAAATGCGGCAAATTAGTCATCACAAGAGGCTTTAATAATAATAATAAATAATAATAAAAGCCAACTGTTGCGTACAAGCAAAGCGTACAAGTTGCACCTAGGAAAACCTATGCGTTAGGGGTTAAAACTTCATGGGCCTGAACTGTCAAAACGGGCCTTTTATTTTGTGAAGACTTTAGTTTAGTCACTACAGTATGGACACAAGCGGCAGTTTCATATGTTGGATATTTCGCGCCCGCTTTAGCCACCGCGCGAGGCACTCACTCGGGACGAGGCTAGTCTTTAGCCACCGCGCAAGGGACTCACTCGAGTCGAGGCTAGTCTTTAGCCACCGCGCAAGGCACTCACTCGGGACGAAGCTAGTCTTTAGCCACCGCGCAAGGCAATCACTCGGGACGAGGCTAGTCTTTAGCCACCGCGCAAGGCACTCACTCGGGACGAGGCTAGTCTTTAGCCACCGCGCAAGGCACTCACTCCAGACGAGGCTAGTCTTTAGCCACCGCGCAAGGCACTCACTCGGGACGAGGCTAGTCTTTAGCCACCGCGCAAGGCACTCACTCGGGACGAGGCTAGTCTTTAGCCACCGCGCAAGGCACTCACTCGGGACGAGGCTAGTCTTTAGCCACCGCGCAAGCCACTCACTCGGGACGAGGCTAGTCTTTTCCGCTGCCAGCATATTAGGCTCGCACCAAGATTTGAACCATGTTTGTGGCAGCAGGTGCGAGCGGTCTGCCGCGCCATGCTGGATGCCACGCGGCTCCTCTACACGGCACCGCCGCGCACGGCGCCCTCGCCCTTCGAGAACAGCGACTCCGAGTCCAGCAACTCGGCTGACTCCAAGCTCGTCAAGAATGTAACTATTATGATGTGATACACTCAATTCAATATACTTACTTTATTGCACTGAAAATAATACAATAGTGTACAATGGAAAATAGAGAATACATGTACAAAGAGCCGATCTCTATGAAGAGATTTCTTCCAGCAAATCTAGGAAGGAAAAATTCATGCAACAGGTAGACAGGTATGTGCACAGCATGAAATATAAGTTATTTATAATTGAAACAAAAAGTAAACTTTAGAAAAAACCGACTTCCACAAACCCTATTTGATTAGATTGAGTTTAATACAAACTGTAACCCTTTATCCCCCCACCCTTGGGGAATTAATTTTGTCAAATCCCATCTCAGTGCTACCCCACGCTACTAAGGAACCTCTGTACAAAGTTTCGTGGCTCTAGGTCCACCGGTTTAGGCTATGCGTTGCCTGCCCGTCAGCCACGCATTGTATTTGTACCTAGTATTGAGCAGATCTGGTGGCCTTATGTGGTCTTCATCAGCAGTTCCGCATCACAATATTATGCTTACCATGTGCATTTGCACGAGTTATTATGAAAAACACAAAAATCACTATAGGTCTGCCTATAATATTTGAAGAGTTCCCTCAATTTCTCCAGGATCCCATCATCAGATCCTGACCTGGTGTCAATGGGACTACCCTTGAGGTATTACCTATACGCCGAAAAAAGATTTGTTCAAATCGGTTCATAATTGGCGGAGTTATCGCGTAACAAACATAGAAAAAAAAAAACATACGGGTCGAATTGAGAACCTCCTCCTTTTTTGAAGTCGGTTGAAAATAATAAACTATTTATCAATATGCACATAAATACACTCAAGTCTGTATGCTGTATTTGATGGGCTAGCTGTAAAATGTATCGAATGTCTAGCTAAACTTTTAGTATCGTGCGAATTTTGCCACGCACGCGCAATTGACACAGGATTGTCACTGCGCGGGGATGCTGTCTAGTGGGTATCGCGCCCCGCGTATGCAACACGTTATAATAAATACACGTATGAAAAGGACGAAGAGAGGAAGGAGGGTGTTAGGCATGCGGGTCAATATTCGTAGCTAGCCGCTAGCAACGTTCATGCGGCTTTCCAACTATGTTGACGACCAATGAGGAATTAAAGATTTGTGTTGTGTCGTTAATCTGCAAACGTCACTTAAGTTCCAAAAGATGGTTTTGTAACTGATGTAATGTCCCCAGAGCCCGCTAAACAAGCGCAAGGAGTCGGACTCGGAGCCGGACGGGGCCACTCGTCGCAAGAGGGCGCGCGCGGACGAGGAGGCGCCGGTGCCACGCGACCTGCGCAAGTGGAGCCCCACGCGGCTCACGCAGGACACGCTGTTCATCATGGGCTCGCACGCGCACAAGGTATCGGCGTTACCGTGATAGAGGCCTTTTGCCTGAGTAGCACGAAACAAATTTGAAATTTCTGCATATCCTTGGGGCCATATTTCATTAGGACTCCATGGTACCAACAAATCATCAAAAAATGTATTAAGTTGTATGGGCCATATTTCATAAGGACACCATGGTCGCGCAACCCGAGTCGCGCCACCAGTGGTTTTATTATATTGTCACCTTCCTTTATTTGTTTCTTTAGCATATTTTGCCGCTCGTTTAAATACTACCCGATTGATTTGATTACCGTGAACACAACCCAGCGGTCCCAGCAGCTTACGCAATCGCTTGCAGGTGCTCGGGCTGGGCAGCTCGCGCGGCCGGCTGTACGCGAAGCATCCGGCGCTGCTGCGCTACCCGGCCGACAGCGCCGACAAGGAGTGGATCGCGAGCCACAACCTCGTCAATGCGGTCGGCGGCAAGACTTACATTCTGGTACGCATGCCAGGGAAAACTGCCGGGAAACCGTGGTCAGGATGACTGCTATTAACCTCTTAAAGCGGGACCTTACCAGTAATGTTTTGGTTTTTTTAGGGTTCCGGTCCTAAAAAGGAAAAAGGAACCCTTATAGGATCACTTTGTTGTCCGTCTGTCTGTCCGTCTGTGTGTCAAGACCTTTTACATCAAGTCGCAAGCTGTGATAAAATGAACCTTCTAGGTCAACGCAATCGAAAGCTACGACCGTTAGGGATCATTCAACAATTACGTGATCACCGGAAGGGGGGGGGGGGGGTCGGGTGCTTGTATACATATACATCGGATTATTTGGGGGGGGGGGGGGAAGAATCCATGATTACGTCATCTGCGCTTCGTTTCCGAAAATAAATTATATTTAAATATTTACGTCCAATTTTGAAGTTTATTACTGGTAACACTTACTATTACATAGATGAAACGGGATTTCCCCTGCTATAGACAAACTGTGGAACAGTGTGACCAGATTCAGTATTTTTATACTTTTTCGGCATATTTTATCGACTTTTCCAAGCATCAGTATTGTTATAGGTATATTGGAGGAAGTAAGTAAGTATTTTGGGTATATTTTAGGTAAAAAGTTATCAAAACTGTAACTTTATAGTTCTTACCTAGCATTTTGACAAAATGACACATCCTCTTCCCAAATTTAGGTCATTTAAGACCCATAGAAACGTGTCAGTGCTAATAAACAGCAAAATTTTAAGCACTGACGAAGATGACGTAACCAACGCGAGGGGGGGGGGGTTAAAAACAAAAGATTACGCTGTGATCACATAGGGGGGGGGGGGGGGGGAGTTAAAAAAACGGCCAAAAATGATCACGTAATTGTTGAACGATCCCTTATGCTGTAATTTTTTTGTATTTTCATAGTAATCGCAATAGACCCAAAACCTATAGGGTACTTCTCGCGGGCCTACAATCATGAAATTTGGCACAAAGCAAGATGGCACAAGTTAAGGGAAAACTCTGAAAACTGCAAATTTCTGTCTGTCTACAAAAATATTCAATTTGGTTTAAATGGATGACATTATACTTTAGTTTTTTATGTGGAACCCTAATAACACGTGTTTAACACTCCCCGAGTGTGATCGGAACTATTCGGGACCCTTGGTGCGCAAGTCCTACTCGCACTTGACCGTATATTCGTATACGTTTTAGTTTGAAAAAGAAGGGCAGTACTGTTTAGACCCTGCTTTAAGAGTTGATAGTAGGCCTCTGGTTGGCCCAAGACCGCAACAAATGGCGTAAGGAGGCCTTTACTCAACAGTGGATGCTGGATAGATAGATAGATATCATAGAAGGCGTTTATGTCTAAAGTGGCCACTTTTTGTCATTGTTATATGGGAAATGGTGTGTTACGTTATGAACAGTTAGTCTCAGATATAGGCGAGCTCGCAGCTACTCAGATTAAAACATCACAAACAACCAGAAATATCGATAAAGATAGTCTCAAAAAGATGATCTATTATCTGCGTCAAACAGAATATATGCAATGTATAGTTACTCTACTGTGTGTTATATTTTCCTGGCTAAGAGAAGTTTGTAAGTTTATCATCGCGTCAATCGTACGTCGTATCATTGTAATCGTATTGTCGCGGCTTAATAATAGGGTCCCGTTTGGCATCCTTCGGGTACGGAACCCTAAAATACCTAACTCTGAAATAATTGCAGGTATTGGAAGACATCGAAGAGCTGGCGACTAGCGAGGCCTATCGACACAACTCCTTACCTATGCTCGGTGAGCTAACCGGCTTCAAAGTACCACCGTTTATGCTGAAGAAGATCAAGGCTTACGTCGCCAAGCGAGCTTTGAGCGGCGAAGTCAGCACTCCAGTCAGCCCACAAGCCTCCACTAGCTTCTTCCCAGACGATTTCAAACTCGACATCAAAACCGAACGAGATATAGAACCCTTCGAAGGCAGAGCACATCAGACCGCCAGTGAAATGATCAGCAATATCGGAGGCAACATCGGAGGCAATAACTACGCTGAGGTAGGCGGCATGCCACTAATGAAAGAGGATTCAGATTTCGACGACATCAAAGTCGACGGCATCAAGGTTGAAGATATCGATGACATCAAAGTCGAGGGAATGAAAGATGAGGATTTGGACGACTTGAAGGATCACATCAAAGTTGATGATTTTGATGTCAGCATCAAGGTTGAAAATCTGGATGATATCAAAGAGGAGGACATAAATTTGGAGTATGATGATACTTTGTCCGTTTGTAAGGAAACCGAAGATGAACAGAGTAACCTAGTCGATGGCTTACTGGAGGCTGATATAGAGTTTTTGAGCAGGAATTTGGGGAATATAGAGAGTGATGCTGACGCTAGGAAGACTATAGAGAAGTTGACAGGGGCCAACCCGGATACAATAACCCTTGTTGGAGACGAATTCGACTTGGGCTCGACATTGAATACCAGCAACGTAAGTAAACTCTTGCTTAACCGGTATCCTTGTTTCAACATTAAAATTCGTCTTAAACCGCATCGGATCATAATGTTGTAAGGAGCGAAAAAGTAATACTAAAATATGCTATCAATCAACAAGACTGTTAATCTTCAAGATTCATTTAAATAAGTTTAAATTCAAGATTCTGTCATATCAAACCAGAAAATCTCGCGTTAGTCTTCGTACCGGCTTGACAAAAGCATCATCAAACAGTACAACAGTTCCTACGATGGGAACTATTTTACTTCATTGTTTTTATACGATGATCGAGTCATATGATAAACGTATCATTGCAACACCTCCCTGTTGGCAATGAACATTTAATTAAAATCGACTCTCTTTAACAAATATTTCCCTCCTCAGTTCGCAGACAGCCAGACCACCAAATGCATAACAGTCGCGTCCAACAGCGGCGTAGTCCACGCCGTGCCCGTGTCTCAACTGCCGGCGCCGGCGCGCGGCACAGTCCACTACTACAGCGGCGTACAACCAAGGACCGTCCACCATCTGCCTACCGTGACCATACAGGCCGCCAGTGGTGCCGCCACGCAGGTCATACGCGGGTGAGTCTCGAGCGTAGAGAGGGATTCAAGCGGTCATACGTAGGTGAGTCTCGAGAGGAGAGAGTGATTCAAACGGTGAACATAATATCTCGAGTGTTGTCAGTTAATCAAGTATTAGTAGTAGGATTCACGTACCGCCCAACAGCGGCACTATCCTCTCGAATTTGCGTAGAGCACGCGTGAAAATAGTATCCCGAGTGTTGCCAGGTAGTCAAGAAGTAGTGTAGTTTTGCTAGAGATGGCGCCTTATGTCATTACTGGAGTGGTACTTACTCCAGACTGAAACGCAAGATGATTTCCGAGTATCGATGCAAGCAGATTCGTTTGAGATGAGAGAAATATTTTTATCGTTGCAGGATACCGATCAACACGAAGTCCGGCACGTTCAGCACGGTGATGTCGCAGGGCACGGCCAGCATCATCGGCTTCGGCACCCGCACCACCAGCGGAGCCACGCAGTACCTCAACGTGACCTCTAAGTCCTTCCCCACAGGGAACATTCTGCACAACGCCATCGTCTCGCGCAACATCCTTGCGAATCGCGCCGTCACCTCCGGAGTCACCTACAGCGTGACCACAGTCAGGCCTGTTATACACACCACCGCTCCCAAAATCAGCACAGCACCCACCAACTCAGACTTCGATACCATCTCGACCACAAAAGACATGATCGACAACGCGTGCAACTCTTCAGTGATGCTCAAAAAGGTTCTGACATTAGGCAGCGCCGGCGCGACTAAATCCTTCATGATGCATAACACTCAGAAGGTTTTGTCCACTGGATACGCGACAGGGGTGACCCCACCACCCAATGTCACCATCGTTAGTTCAGGCAACAATGGCAGTTTCGTTGCAAACGTTTCGTCCAACGTGCTAAGTCCTACTACAAGCACGCTTAGTGCCACGCATGCCACGCTCTCGGCATTGCTGGCATCTACCGGAGAACTTGCCAAAACCAAGAAGTGATAACAGGATTCCAACATGATTGATCTCACCTAGTACTATGTTCTCGTATGCTCTCCAGAATTCCGATTTTAAATCTCAATGTTTAGAGATTTTGTGTCCTCTCGTTCGATAGGTTGCAATGGTACATTGGTACAAAAGTGTCATTGAAATAATGGTTGTATCTAGAAGGTAGTTTACCATAGTTAAAAGTTACATTATCTGAAAAACGTGAATCTATTTTCTTGAAATGGTTAGTGTTTCTTAAAATGTAGTTCCTCGAAATTTTTTGATCGATTAGTATGAGGCTAAATGAATAGATTAATCTTAAAATATTGTCAATATAGGTCTATACGGCGATAGTAGAATGTGTTTGCCAATACCTCTAATTTTTTAGAATTATTAACTACTAATGATGAGGCTAATTATACTTATTAATGAGGGACTCGTTCATACATGCTGTTATGATATTTTGATGAGCGTAATTTTAGCATTATTTAGCAGAAGGAATCTCGCTGTGCCAAACTATACAGTACAAAGAACTATTTTTATATCAGTATTATTTATGTGAATACTTAATTATTTTTTCATCATATACCATGAACTGCAACTACCATAATGATAAATTGCTTACGTTTACTTTTGTGTGTTATTTTACATTACACAGTTATAATGTGTATTTACTTGTTTTTATTAGATTTGTTGTGTTATTCTATTGCATATATCCCATCACAACACTTGTTTGTGTTAGTTAGTGTATGTATAAGGCTGAAATAGAAAGAGTAGGTCTTAGAATCGTGTCATAGAAAATGAGGATTTTTGAAACTCAAAGTAAAAACGTGTTGTTATTGTATATGTTTAGTTATTGTACCTGTTATGTGTTAGCTTGTTTTTGTTTGTGCAATTAGCTTGATGCGATATGTTTTTTATCTATATGATTGATGGTTTTCGGCAAGTCAAATCCATTGTTCAAAAATGCGTTATAAATTGGGGTTTCCTACTAAAGAAATAAGGTTGTGGTAGTGAGATCAATAAATGTCAGTCTGTTATTGGAAATGCAGTAGTGTGCACGTGTATTTATGAATGTTGGATCATTTGTCACTATTAGGTCGGGAAATAATCCATAGCATTGGGAAATATGCGCACTTTGGTCTACGGATAAAATGTGCCGAAAGAAGTTGATGCCTTTTGCTGCAATGCTTTTATTAGGTTAGGTATTTTATTTGCCGAGTTATTTTATTTCGCTTTAGCAAGCTTTTGTGCAATCAGTAAAATCGTTACCTAGTGATAGTCATCGATAAAAGACGCGTGAGACTTCTCAAATACTAGCTTTAATTTCGGCTGTGCCTAAGTTTTATGTAAAACTTTTTTGTTATTATCGCTTAGCTTTAATTTATATGTATTATCTCCAAAGTAGCGCTGTTTACAATCTGTGATAAAAGGAATGTATTCGCAATATGTTTCATGCTCCTAAATCTGGTATTACAGCTTAGAGTAACATAGACTTTTGCCGATAAAATAAACTATTCATTGATTAGAACTACATAAATGTTAAGTGTCTAATATCTTTGAAAAAGTATACCTATAATATTGCAATAAACTAAATCATCTCCAGTTGTATAATTATTATGTACCTATTGAGTGAGTACATTTTAAATAGAATTAACTTTAATATTGGTGTTATATTGAATCATATGAAGTAATTCACCTCTATTTTAATGTCTAGTGATTTACATAGAATTAAACCCAAATGGTTGTGTTTCTATTCTACTTCAACGAATTAATCTTGTGATCTCAATCTGTTTAACGTTGATGTTGTTTTCTCTAGTACATTGTATGCTTTCTATGTATGTAGGTGGTTACAAACTCGCCCATATATCTAAGTCATACATAAGTTTTTATTGCTTTGACTGATGTTTACTAAGTGATATTTTTTGGCTGTATCCATTACCATGCTCAGTATTAAACAATTCTATAATGTTGTGAGCTTGTCGTGTAAGTAAATAAATGTGTCTACAATTCTCGGTGTTTTATATTTAGACACAGAAGTAGCTATCATTTAATCTATCTTGGTATATTCAGAACCGGTTCAAAACAATCCATTATGTAACCCGAGGGGATAGCAGCTCACCTCATGAATCCAGACAGAACAATCTGGATCAGTTTGAGTCTAGGCGTTTAATTATTCAGAGGGATATTTTTGTCTGAAATCAGGGGCGATCAATACAGTGACCTGGATGCAGTGAGATCAGAATTTATCTCACATAGGGAACATTGTACAATGTAACATGTATCTAATTTATTTAATCAAAATCGGTAAACTCTTGTGGAGACATCGGCAAAATCAATACCGATAGGTTCTTCCTCGTTCTTTCTTACATGAGTATCCTCCAAATCATAACTTAACGTTTTATTCTTTTTGTGGCAACATTTGATTATACACTACCTATAAATGTATTAGCAATAAGTAAATGTACTCAGTCACGGGGAGCATTCAATCGGAAATATAATATTTTATTAGAAGAAATTCACTATATTTTTTAACTACACCGCATCACCGCAACAGTGGTGACACCCGACGTGATTGAAAATTCAACGAATAAGTGAAACAAATAGTGTTTCAAAACAATGGCGGACTCAAAATTCAAAAACTGAACTTTGTGCCGTGAAGTGATAACAGCGAGCGGAAGTAGACACGTGCGTACGTCCCTGGTTGTTAAGGGGCCCGTGCACGTTCAAGCATGCTTGACAAGCACGTATGTCGTCATGCATGCTTGATCGTTTACGGCCATGCTTGTCGTGCTTGTCAAGCAAATTACGTGCTTGATCATGCTTGAAGGAAATGTTGCTTGACAAGCATGTCTGAACGTCTTCGGAGTTGCTTGAAGTTTGACCAACATGCTTGTCAAGCATGCTTGACAACTTGCTTGATTATTTTGCTTGATGATCGTTATCGCGGTTGCTTGATAAAAAACGTGGAGTTTGACCAATATGCTTGTCAAGCATGCTTGAACGTGTACAGGCCCCTTTAGAGCCACCAACGAGCGAGCAGACATGTACTGAATAGTGGTATTTCGCAAACCGAAAATGTCAGTAAATCCAGGAGGAATTGGAGTACCGGTAGCAGCGCCACAGCAGATGCAGGGGGCAACTTTAATCTTGGAGCAGCTGGAAGCAGTGCATTGAATTCAGCCTCTGCAGAGTTGGCGGAGATCACGGTAACATCAAGGATACCAGTTTTGGACGGAGATGAGCTGTGGTTCGCGCAGTTCGAAGCAATCATGACGCCGCAGAAGCAGAGTGATGACGTCAAGTTCAACCTCGTGGTATCAATACTAAGACGCGACGCAGTTCAACAAATAAGTGACATAATTTTGTCACCACCATCAAACGGAAAATATCAGGCGGTCAAGGACCAGACTAATGCAAGTTTTCGAGGAGAGTGCAGAAAGGCAGTTCCAGAAGTTAGTTGGAGAAATGGAACTCGGGTCACAGAAACCTTCGCAGCTCCTGAGAAAAATGAGAGACCTAGGGAGAAACACTAAGGTCTCAGAACAAACACTGAAGATCCTGTGGATGTCTCGGATGCCAGCAGCCGTAAGAGCAGTATTAGCAGCCAGCAGTGACCAGGGGTTGGACAACCTAGCCAAGATAGCTGACAGGGTGATTGAGAGCGTCGTCCACGGGGAGATACAGAAGTCACAGGCGGATAGCAAGAAAGCTATTAGCTAGCTATTTATTTATTTTTAATCGTGGGTAGTTGGGAGGTAGGTAACCTACCGAAAAGATAACAGTCAAGTGCGGGTCGGACACGAGAAGTAGGGTTCTGTTCTGTACAGAGACTATATATCCAATTGACTGCGCCTGCGGGGGAATGCGGCTCGCCAAACGTTTGTTGTATTCAACATAGCATCCTATGTACGATGACAGGCCCTCAGACAGTTTCGCAGCTGCTGCCCAAACACAGTTCTCTTACCTCGTCCCCCGCCGCCGCCCGTAAATTGGTGAGTTGTGTTTCAAAGGAAAATGTATCTATGCGCTCTCCACTGGATAAATGCTCCCTGGTTCTGTACTATCAAAGATAACTTAGGCCTGAAACTTAAGGAGTAGAGGGTCCCGCTTGCAATGCGTGCATTTCTTTAGAGAAAACCATGTAGGTAAGTAGATGTTGCTTTTGTGCTTAGAAAGATCGACTACCCTCCACTTGAACCACCGAGAAGCCAGTTTTATAGTGTGGGTTGGGTTGTCAAGTGCTCAAAGAGCTTTGTGTAGTGTACAATGGAACTCAAAGTAACTCTGTGCCTGTCATCGAACCTACTCGTGCCTACCATCCCCGGCGCAATGGAAACAGGCAAGTGTTGTGTATTTAAGTCTCACTTTGAACGTGTTTTTGTGCAGTAATTTCGCACTAATTCCGAAATACATGCACTTATAATGACGTCGGGCTTACATACATCATAATGCTCACCCATTTTTCCGGGAAGAGGGGTAGGCATAGACTAAATGCCTCCACTTACTGCATACATATCTCGGTCGTCCATCCATACATACATATGCTTACGCCCTTTTACCGTAGGTGAGGTGGGCAGAGACTACAATATACAATTGCTACGATCCGGGCATACATCTCTCGCGTCCGCAACATTCATCATGCGGCTCAGTTTCGGGCCTTTTTCTTTACAGTTCAAAATCTTCTCTGTAACAAAACCGCCTAAAATGATCTGACGTTTTAGTTCAGACAATCCACTAGTTGTTTTGTTTTTTAGGGTTCCTTTAGATAAACAAGGAACCCTTATAGTTTCGTCAAGTCTGGTCTGCCGTCTGTCCATCCGTAAGGCCGAGACTCCAGCAAAGCGGAGATGTGGAATATTTGTGTGCGCGATGGAAACAGCTCACATCTCCGCTTCCATGGCGCCATACAAATACCTATTCCGCATCTCCGCTTTGGTGGAGTCCCGGCCTAAGTCTCAGCAACTTTATTCCAAAACTATTAAGACTACACAATTAAAACTTAGTACCTATGTAGATGTATTCTGTGAACCACTTTACGATCTTTATAAAAAAAATAAAAAAAATATTAAGGGGGGGCTTCCCATACATGGAACTGACACCAAAAAATTTTTTTCTTCATAAAACCTATATTTGTGGGGTGTCTATAGATAGGTCTTTGAAAATGACGTTGAGTATTTTTAAACCATTTTTCCTCAAAGCCAATCGTTAAAGAGACATCTTTCGACTAGCATTATCCTTTCAAGAGGCTTAGGGCCGCGTCAGTACAAGTTTTTCGACTCTCAATAAGCCTACAAAGTCTTATAGTCGAAACACGAACGGAAAATATATATTTCATATTTTCTAGATTAATTATTATTGAGATATGAGAGATGCGGGTTCGATACCGGTGCTGACCGATAGAAAAGAAAACAATGAGAAAAGTAACAATGAGAAAAGTACATAATACTTACGGATGTCCTAATCCTAACGGTGACGAAAACATAGTTCAATCCATAGCTGCAGGTATAGGCTAGACTAGACCGCTGATGCAAAATGGCGTATTAAATATCTAGCTAGCGCATTTGAGCCTCGGCCCCCCCTTACGGGAAAAGGCGTGACGCTATATTATCTTGGGTCAATTTAATTTCAATCTATTTCATCAGCACCCTAGACTAGAAGAAGGAGCGAAACTAAAACGCTTACACACATAAAATGAATTAACGCAAAATGAGAAACTACTTTGTTAGGGACATCATTCTGAGCAACTTTCATTATGAAACCGATTT
The DNA here is from genome assembly GCA_963457715.1 of Argyresthia albistria. Lineage (NCBI taxonomy): Eukaryota > Metazoa > Arthropoda > Insecta > Lepidoptera > Argyresthiidae > Argyresthia > Argyresthia albistria. The sequence continues at coordinate 4,580,021 of OY735257.1, read as the reverse complement.
GATACATTTTGGCCTGAGTGGATCAGCTGTTTTGAAAAAAAAAGTTGCTCTGATCAAATCGGATTCATAATGAATGTTGCTCAGAATGATGCCCCTAACAAAGTCGTTTCTCATTTTGCGTTAATTCATTTATACCTTGTACTCGTAAAATAATCCGGAAGATACAATAATATTCAACTTAAAAAAAACAATGCGTGAAAATATCGTTCTATAATTTATAGCCCTTGCCTGAGGATAAACGGATGCCCAACGTGCATACGACTATACTTTCTAAAACATTCAATTTATCCACTAATATATTACCGCTAATACCTTCCAAAAGAATTCTAAGCCCGTCTCTTGCATGGTGCTGTGATGTACTGTTGCCAGAAGTGCCAACTGTACATTTTCGTTGCTAAGTCGCAAGATAACGCAAGTAAATAGAGTTCAGGCATGTAATCAATGTGGCAGGTCGAGGTGCTTTAGATTGTACCGCCTACGCTACGGGGGTCGGCCGGATTAGCGTTACGAATATCCACGATCAGATCGAGCTATATATGTATAATACTTGCTACTATAATTATTGTAGTCCTTTTAACTGGTTCTCTCTCACAAGCACACCGCTCGAACGACCGAACAATGGCGAACTATTGTTATATAAGATTTGTCGGCGAACCAGTTAAGGTGTACGAAATAAGCACGGGACTAAATCAAAGTCTAAACGATATGGTACCTAGCGCCTATCGGAATATTTCGTAGCCAGGCGGATCACCTTTAAATGTTCATTTACTGGCAGGAGTATGAGCAGTAAAAAATAATGATATTATTTTACTACAGAAAATATTTAACTTTTTATATTTATTTACTGACATGTTATTTTGAACAAGGTCAAATTCTAACCACCACTTAAACCACTGAGGTTTGTGTGTGGTATTATCTAGGTACTCATATACATACAGTATTCTTTATGTCTATGTATGATAAATAAATAATTCAAAATGTTAGCTATAGTTATTTATTCTAGTTATTGAGTTTAAAATTTTAAGTGTAATTATAAATATAGGCCTAGTATGAAAAGTTTTTATCGAAAACAGTGTTAATTATTATATTAAAAATATTTTTATCACACCTGCTCTGAAAATACATA